>JBCEWB010752130.1:0-34288 GCA_039654565.1 Peronia peronii | reverse complement strand
CCCCCCCCCCCCCCCCCCCCCCCCCCCCCCCCCCCCCCCCCCCCCCCCCCCCCCCCCCCCCCCCCTTCTTTAGCGATAAGACTACAAACTAACTGGCGGGTTGCATGTCATTGTAAAATCGAACAGTCGACAAGTAGCCTTCGGGTAATGAATACGTTTAATCAATCTTACACACTGATCCCACGTATTTTTCGGTCATCTCAGATTAGAGATGAAGGAAGGTAAGGCAACGTGGATACATTGCAGAAGTAATGTCCAATGGCTAACCAATATCAGTATCGGGGACATTGCCAGATTCCATTAATTTTTCTGACGGTAAAGCCTGGAGACTTCCAAAAAGACAGCACATTGTTTTATATTGCACTTTTAATATTTCATGCAATGAAGAGCTGTTTTGCCTACCAAAGTAGAAGTTCAGAGACTGAACTGTTATTTATCAGTTAAATTGCAGAGCATTTCCTGTCTTTCTGTTGATAGCAAAATGCATCTATAAAGGCTTAAGGTGTCAAAACAAGACTAGAGTATTAACTGACCCTGTATTCAGGAAATTTGTATTAAATTCCAGTTTCTTTTCGGAATAATCTTTAATCATTATCAAGACACAAGCGAATAGGCAATCGGTTGTGTGAAATATTACAAAAAATATTAGCATGCAGTGCTCCATCAGTTTGAATTATAAGGGTTAATGTGTGCCTTTATATCTATTTACTCAAACCTGATAAGATGCTTACTACAATATTGCACAACCGTATCATGTAGACAACATTTAAGATCATGGTGACACATTGCCACATGTTTAATCGATAAAATTAATTGTTGGGAAAAGTGCCAGCATTCCGTGATCTGTGGATCGAAAGGACACATTACTTGTACCTGAATAGTTGTAAGCTTACAAAAGAGAGAGCTCACCAACTCAGCAGGGTTATCAAACTTACAGTGTTGACCCTCGCTATTTCATCTTTCATACCGGGTAGGTTTCATCCGATTACTTCGTTTCTTACCAATGCCCCATGATAAATCGTATTTACACGTCTGATAAGGCTGAAAATTTCGATCGCTTGCCCGAGGTTTAAACAAATTTCTAACAACATCGACCACGCGAGCTAATGGAAGAACCGATAGAAAAACCTAGAAACGCGTGAATTGTAATTTCGCCTAACCTAATGTCCAGAAACACATCCGACGCACATGCTAAGTATGGTAACGCAAAGGAAGCAAGGTGTATCATCACCTTCTTGGCATGAACTAAGTGCGCAGACACAGTGGATTTATCTCTAAAGTAGAATACAAGATTTCAGGAAAACCCGACGCCGGAAGTACGTCAGGTGTTTTCCTACGTCATTAAATCATTAACACTACTCACTGTTACTATTATTTGGACTCATAGCGAAGAGTTTTAGTCATAAATTTCCTACCCACTATTACAGGGTCAAGTCAGAGAGTGCGGCAAACTTACAGCCGTGCATGGGTATGGGTCCATGGTATTTCCCGGGATATTGGTGAACTCTGTCCCATCTTAGTTTTCGCTCGGGTCTAATTGTCCAGTGATGTCAAAGGCGATTCCGAAATAAAAATTAACTTTTAAAGGTGTAAATGCCGTGCATCTTTTTCCGCCGCGCCCCAGTTCCTTTTCATGCTCTTTCATGTATAATATTACAGCGTTAATTTTTTTTTTTTTTGAAGACTGTAGTAACGTACCTGGATGATAAGACAAAGTCTAAACTGAAACAGGACGGAGACATCTGCACGGTGGTTTGCGCACTAATCGTAGCGACGCAAGGAAAGAAGTTACCTCGTACATTATCGTATTCCAAAGTAGTGATATCTTGATACTCATGACTTAACTTACAAATACGAATACGAATACTTTATTCATCCAAAGGGAAATCCATCTTGATCAGTGCAGAAAAATTAAAACAACAGATATGGAGAATACAATACAACATTGATGTTGACTTACCAAGAAATATTTTTGTGGGCAAGAACGATATTGTGCAGAGCTTAAGCCTGCCCTAATACATAATTCTATGCTTGACTCCCCATTGATGTAGTGATATCTCTTTGTCGTAAGTAGTCAGAGTTTATCTTTCATTTATATACACAACATTCTGGACCCGACTCGTGTACCCGATACTGCCGGGTATGTGGGTATTTGATTCTGTGATAAAAGTAGGAGAATGGAAATGGAACCTAAACTAGACCAGAATGATTATATTCGAAGGGACACAGTCCATTAAATAATTTAATTGAGGTCTAAATATTGAAAATAGGATAGCTGTCGACAGCACTGAGTCCATATCATTAACACAGAAACTCACTGAAAGATCTGAAATTAATTAGTTTGCTCCCTGCCATCCTCATGAGATTGATTTTTCAATTGATTTCGCTTGAGCATCACGGCTACGAGGCAGTTTCATCTATAAGCAGAGAATAACAGGAGAGATTCTAAATTTTTTGTTGTTGTTGTTGACCTTTTACTCTGGAACTCATCCTGATTATATCAAGTTGCCCTGGCTCGGGATAACAAACCCAAATAATTCCACCTGAGTACGGAATTCTGAATCTCCTGTATGACAGACAAATTTGCTAACTCTGGTTTTGTACATATACCAAAAATAATATGTATAGATCTATGTAAATGGTGACACAAAACATAAATAAGTAATATTTTATTAAAAAGCATTTATATTATTCCGCCCAAAGAAAAATCAATTTGTGATTTAACAAAGGATCCAGCTTGAATGAGCCATTTCTACCCGTCAGTCAAATTACTTCCCTTTGCCAAGTACAAGCATTGTAAAGATGGAAAAATTCACCTTTTTCTTGTTATTTGAAACATGAGAAAGGGAAAATTCAGAAAAATTCGCCCAAAATATGCTTTTCTCATTGTGATTTTTCTTTTTTTTTTCTTTTTATACATATTTTTAAATTTCATTTGTGTGAAACAACAAGATATAAAGTCATTTTTTTCTTCTATGCAATGCTTGTGTTACACGTCTTGAACTTGGCAAAGGGAAGGATGCTGGCTGAAAAAAATGGCTCATTTTCATACCATAATTATATCGTCATTCTGGCTTTGGAGATTTTGTATATTTATTTGTATTGTTCACTTGTAAACAATTATCGTATTGCAAATGAGACTCAATGATTACAGTGTTCCCTTTGACTTTTTTAAAAGTTAGTTATAGTGTTTCTTTATATAGATAATCGAGAATAAATTAAAGAACTCAGTTCAAGCCGTCATTGTTTTTATTTGAACTGAAATAATCATGCATTAAAATAGCATTTAAAATCTTTTTGTGTGTGAGGGTCTGCCGGTATGGTAGGAAATGTAACTGAAATTACTGAACAAAATATGAGGATGATAAATTTACTTTCGAAAAGTTACCCAGGGTATACTGGACGGAAAAGATTGGAGATTTTGCGTACTAAGTGCACCGTCAAACCAGACAACTTTCTAATCAATCTCTTTCGAGGAGGCGGCAGAGATTCTCAGACAAAAGAAAAAAATAAAACAACAACAAAATTATACTTTTTGTTTTGTTTTCACATGTGCCTTTTTATTTTGGTCTCAGATGCATCCCCTAGGGGCCATATATCCATTTGACAGTGAGATCGAGCAAATCAGTGCAAAAAAGAATGCTTGGGTTGTTCCAAAGAGCAACATGTCAATTCCACAGCAAGTGGCCATCCTTCAGCTATTGATTGCTTTACACTTTACACTTAACTGTTGAATTGGAGTCCTATGGGTGAAATACATTGAAAACAAACAATGAAATATCATTATGATCATCATCATCATCATTATTTTATAGAAGTAAAACTACAAGATATGGATGTAAACCAGTAACTTAGTAAGACATTTTAAAAAAAAAGGACAAATCTAAAGACTCAATATGTTCAGAATTAATAAATTAGATGGAGCATTAAATATTTTTGCCTGTTTGGCTATTCACTGGCATCGATTATCGTTTCATCGTCATCGTCATCAATATCATTCTCCATCTCATTTGACAGAAATGTATTAAAAGGTAAGATATTATCTGTCAATCGACATTTAACTTAGAAACATAGAGCAATCTGGAGAACCTGTAAGTTCAAAACGGAAGACCTTGTTGGAACTGCCAAATTTTCGAACCCCTTTAGTTATGTTTTACAGCAAACAAAAATTTATAAATAAAGTGTTGCTGTATATGAAGAAATTCTCAGTGAACTGTCTTGCCACCGTTTTCAATTTTAAAAAATGTGAATAGAACAGTACATTTTTGTTAATGTGCACATGGTCATATGGAAGAGTAGGGTTTTCATGTTGTCAATCTTTTTTTTAATTGGTTTGTTGTGCATATTAAACAAAGAATATCTCTAATTGTAACATCACCAAATCTTGTGCACTCTTTGACTTTGAAAGCACGCTGTATTCTCCTTTTGACCATGTGAAAAGGTCAAACTAATCTAATCATCTACTAAAGAGAGATACAGGAAGACCCTACATACATGCATAATGAAAGAGAACCCAGACCCATAGGTGTGAGCACTACCCCATTTTGAAGAAATGTCTTGAAATACAAGACATAGACTGCCAATCATTTGTAAAGAAGAAAAGAAAAAAGATAAACAAACATATAGGATGGAGATTGAGTCTTAGATTTATCAGCCTGTATGGCTCTTTATTGGATTTTTGCGATGTATGAAATAAATCTTTTATTATATGTTTCGTTCACTGATCACTGGAAGGTTTTAACTTATAAAAAGTGTGTTTAAAATTGTATATTTATGAAAACCTACAATTCAGTACTCTATACATTACATTGGGTAAATAGCATGGTCGGTTTTTCACACTATCGATTTTTATTTTGGTGTGCATAATCTTTAAAATTTATTTCTAAGAGTGATGTCACCAAATCTTGTGCTTTTTCTTACTTTAAAAACAAAGAGTTGTCCTGTTGATAACACTAAAAAACCTGAATTAACTGTATTGTTACTTTAAGAATACACAACCGATATCTACAGATGTGTACAAGAATATCATGTGATTCACCAAAAGTTTACTTAAAAAGTCGAATAAAAGTAGGGCGGAAAAATACATATAAAAAATGAGAACCATCATTATCATCATCATCATAATGAATAGATAATAAATGCACTCCAGTCATCACAGTTATCGACCGGCACCATCGATCGCTGTTGTTACTAATTGCAATGTTTGATCGTCCACTTGGCTATTTGTCTGTCTAGCTATTTTTCTGTCTGTCTCCATGTCTGTTTGTCTGTCTGTCACATACACAGCTATGAGAGTGTTACAACCAAGGTTGTGGATTATGCAAATCGCCATGAGAATGTTACAATCAAGGTTGTGGACTACGATGGTATTGCCGCCGTGACAGTTCCAACGCTGAGAGTTTATGAATGACATTGGTCACGTCTAATCAGATCTCTAGATCTACAGCTGTTGAAAGCAAATCCAGTATTGTGTGGTAGCTGGCAAAGATAAACCGATCAGAGGCCCGTTGATTTGCCTGTTAGTGTCTGTCAGAATACAATGGTCCACATGAAGACAAATGGTCAGTGCAATTGCAATGATTGCAAACTGAAGGGGAAGGGTCGAATGAGAAAAGAAAATGACAGAGAAACGCTAGGGATGGGGTGGGGGGAGGGAGAGTGAACAAAGAGTGACCGTTTTTTTCAAAGGTATGAACATTTTGAATGCCGGGTTCGAGCAAGACTGGAACCACTGGAATTCTTGAGAAAATCATCACGATGATTTATATCGTTCTATTGATTATATTGTGTTCTCGGAAAACTTTTCATCCATTTTTGATTGAAATGGCCCGGATATTTTATGTCTTTGCTTACAATGCCATGTCCATGTGACCAAGTCTGTTTCCACTTGGAGATCAGAACGAGTCCATTCTCTGTGCACAGTGCGAAATTTCCGTAATAAAAAGAGATGAAATATCCAAGCTATTTGTGTTATTCTATACAGACCGTACGGATTCCATTTGTGAATATCGAACATGTATCATTTTGATGTAGCAGAAAATTTGACAAGAGAAGGCCTGTTTTTGATCCCTTCATTAATCATAATTCGCCCGATCTTGATCCAGAAATGCGTTAATGCAATTTTCTGGTCATTATATGCTCATCAAGAGCATGAACCAAGCACAGAATAACATGCACATGCTGGATTGTTGTTCCCCCCTCCATTTCCTACCACCACCCCGCCATTCTCTCTCCCTCACAATTACCACCATCACAGACAACATCAAATAAAACAAGAACAATAACAACCCACACAAATACATAAATATTGCAGGGATACATCTATTTCTTTTTTTCTTCTTTTATGCTTTTATCAACCATCTGATTTTCTTTCCATCAGGCACATTTGTTCCTCTACATCATTGTTTTCTGTGTACAGAAAAAAAAAAATTGTAGCGGTAAATTATAGCTGTGTTTCCGATTTTGCTAGGCAAGGTAATATGCCCTTCTCTCTTCTTTGGTCTTTGATAGGCACCGCCTGTCTTTGATATGTTAGACGTCAAAGCTGCAATGCAGAAATGTGCAACATATAATACCGACCACAGTGATCAGCATAAATAACACCCATAAAGTTATAATATCTGAGCCTTCATTTCCTCTCTCTATTTTCTATCTGTATGTCAGTTTGTCTGCCTATAGATCTTTTTGTCGGTCTGTCTGTCTCTCTGTCAATCTGTCATTGCCATCAGATAAAATGTTACCATATCTTCATCAGTAACAACCAACGTATTCATTTCGACATTATCTATAATAAAATCAGCAAATCAGGAACTAAGGATAAGAACATGGCGGAAATTCCTCAATTTCGACCTCTCCGTTTTCCTGGACCGTAAATATTTCTCTCTCAGAGGATATAAAACCTGCTTATTACGGTTGGCAGCGGGGCCATAAGATGAAAGTACTAACCTGTTTTCTCTACCAATAGTTCCCAGTTCTGAGGGAAGCTCGAACTTCAATTTGCCCGTCTCTTTGAACAAAGATGACAAACAGAATGTTTTTAACTGGAAATAGTTCAGTTTCTGTGATCTTCCTTCCTGTTCTCGCCCTTTATTAATCTCACTATATTGTAAAATAATTGGTACTCCATTACCAGTTGTAAAAAAATCTACGACGACATTGTATCGTGCCCATCTTGCTCAGGGCCATTTGTCATCGATGCTTTAATACTTTTAATCATAAATGAAGAAATACTTTTAAAAATCTGCAGACATATAAAGGTATAGACTGAAGAACTGTCAGTAATCCTACTTTTCACGATGTCTGTACCGGCGTGATGTCTGTGTTGTTTACAGCCGTGCTCATATCTATTTTACCGATGCCGTCGATAATCTTATCTTGTGTCACAAAAGACTGTAAAACTATCTTTCCATGTCTCCTCTTCCCAAGATAAATCTACACTTCGCAACACCCATATTGCTCGAGTTACTCTGCCATGAATATTCAGAATCAATTATTATCAGAATCATCATGTAAATGTGCGCTGTCTCAGAAAGGAGAGAAACTAAAACATCACCAGCATGTTGTTAAGTCTATCTTCCGGAAATCCCAATGGAGGATCAAAATCAGTTAAAAAAAAAAAGGAAAAACATGGCTAAACACGCTATATACGTGCATTCACCGAAAAGATAATTGGGCCGTTCTCACTAACAAGTTCTCCTCCCCCCCCCCCCCACCAGTTATTCTCGAAAAGTACAAAATGTTTGCATAAATCAGTTCTGGGGTTAACATAATATTTCACGTCTTTATAAATTTTACGTTTAGGTAACCCATAGCTTCTGGTTTGCATCATTGCCCCGACCTGCCGCCCATACACAATTCGTTAGGTTTTGTTTTTCCAGCTAGATCAGGGTTTCCCATGTGTAGATAGAATAGGGAAAAGTAGGAGATAGGGACGGTTAGGACCTGTATATACCAAGCAAAAATAGTAAGGGACCTACGAGTGACCAAAACAACGCAGCGACACCCTCAGACCCTCGTGAGAGGACCTTTTAACACGGCCCACAAAAAATAGGATAGAAATAGCAGCAGGAACAAAAACGTGGACCAACAAAAGTCAAAACAATATGGCAGATAGAAATAGTAATAGGGACCATATTGAAATAGAATAGAAAACAAATAAAAAGCAATAAACACACATCTTCAATAAAAAAAAATAGAGAGAGAGATATATATAGAATAAGGAGTAGCTGGATAGGTAGTCTGCTGGCGATTTTGTATTTTTTTGTTATTATTATTATTTTTTTTCCAAAAGTGAAGACGGGATTTTTTAAGACAGTTTTTTTCTTTGTTTTTTCAAAAATGAAAATGGGATTTCTTTCTTTTTTTTTTTTTTTTTTTAAAGCGGAAAGAGGATTTTTATTTTTATATATTTTAAAAATATTTTTTCAAAAATGAAGACAGGATTCTTTAAGATAGTTTGTTTTTTTTTTTAACAAAGAACTGTCGAGATAACCTCCACCAGGAGGTTGAAAGATGTATATAGAACGTAAATAAAAAATAAAGGGTTTCACAACTGATAGGTCAACCCCCCATGGCGGTCGTGAAGTCTTGCAGGGGGGAGGGGGGGGGGGGGGAGTCGCGTAGCCTTGCTAGAAGAGGCTCGGGATAAAATTAATTTCAACTTATCAATTACATTTTCTATGCTCTTACAAACTTTTTTGTTTTTGTTTCAGTTAAAAAAGTGTTACAGTGGTTCAATGTCCTATGTATGCATATGTACGCCTGTGAGAGAATGTGCCTGTGTGAATGAATGTGTGTCCGCAAGTGCATGTATGTGTCTGTAGTAGCTAGTGTTTGAGTGTATGCGCATGCACATATGCTTGAGTGTCTGTTTAGCCGTGCTTAAGCATATGGCCTCGTAAAATCAATCTTAGAAACATTGTTATGTTCGAAAACCTTTGTGGTGTGATGGATGAGTCTCTGGTCCAACTGGATCAATCCCTGAACATCTTCAGTCTCTCGAAGAGAAGAATTCGAGCGATACTTCCCTGAGCTATCAAAGGCCCTGGTAAAGAGCCCATTTTGTAATGCACTTGGTGTATCCAGTCTCCCAAATGAAATCTAAGATGAATTTCTGGATCTAAGGAACGACTCTCTAGCTCGTGATCTCTTCAAGATAAAATCGTTGATTCAGTTCTGGTGTACTATGTATCAGTCATACTCCAAAGTCAGGCTTATGTGCCCTTGTTCCATTTGCTTCTACCTACTTGTGTGAGGCAGGATTTTCAACTCTTGTCAATGTAAATTAGAATAGAAACGGATTGGATGTTGAGGATGACATGAGGCGGGCTCTAACAATTCTTTGCCACGAAATACAGAGCTTGCTGCTCACATATGATATCAGTGATCCCACTAGCTGGGCTGAATATCTGTTGAAACCTGTTTTATGACGCAAGACGAATTATGTAAGACCAAGACTATGTACATGTATATGTTGATGTTTTATGTTGACCAATATGTTGACACTCTGCTGTGATATCATTATTGTTTTTTTTTTTATGTGTGAATTAAGGTTAGACCAGTATTGTGATTTAGTTTTGCTATTAATAATTACAGGACTGTTGAGTACTTTTTTTATTAGAGGTGTCTTTCCCTCGCCACCACAGAAAATAATACATAAATCAAGCTGCTGATAGTACAGAGTCGAGTGGGCTCAAGCTTTTGGGTAAGGGGTGGCGAGGGCAAAAAGTTGCGAACCACTGAGCTAGATGCATTATGATTGCAGCATAGCCTGATAGTTCTTTACATACACCTTCTGTGATAGATAGTCCATTAGAAACCAAGAACTGCAGCATTTGAAGCGCATTTAGATCGATAAAATCTGAATGTTTTCATATTCTTATACGGGGACAGTCATAAAACAAAGATTTCCTGTTGTCAGAGTTCTGTCAATCTGTTTCGAACAGTGAATGGATTAGAATGAAAACTTCCTTGTTGAATAACCTATCAATTTCAGGAAGGTCTTGTTATCATTCTTGATAAATATAATCAAACAAAGGCAGTCAAAGTCTTTGTCATCCAATAATATAAATTTAAGAAACTGGCCCTCTTGATAAACTTCGTAAAATTGATCATCTAAGCTATGAATGCGGCAGTTTATTCCGGTAAACTACCGGAATAATATAAAAATCAAACGATATGAGAGAAACGATCTTTGTTAGTTGTATCATAAGCCATTCTCAGCATGTCACAAGTATATCATTAGGAGCCCATTCGTAAAATGGCCCAGATGGATTTTACCACAATTTGTTGTGAAAATTGAATCAGTGCCTTTCATACAGCATTAGTATCATCCGGTTCCTACACTTTATAATGCTCACATAACAGGTCAGTTATTTTTCAGACAGAAATAAATATACATAACATTCTTGTGTCCATGATTAAATGTTAGCTAAACAACAACAAAAAAACTATTTCGCATTTCTGTCGTTTTTTTTTTTTCGCTTTTCTGCCTTTTCAAAAGCGGAGAGAAAAAACATTTTATTGATCTTTTAATCTATAAAACAACTTTCTTGACATGTTGTTGTTATCTAATCTTTCAAGTCATTGTTCCTTTCATCATCCTTGTCGTTCATTTCACACTCCACATGAAAGAAAACATTTGGAAAATGACATGAAACCACCTAAATTATTCTTTTATTGAGCGAGAGACCAGAAGAGTAAAAAGAGAAAGAAATTTGTCGTCTAATTTACGGCAGCTTCCACGATATAACATATTGTACAGCATAAACTACAACAGTAACAAAATAATAATAATAATAATAATAATTGCAGCTGTAACAACAGAGAGAGAGAGAGAGAGAGAGAGAGAGAGAGAGAGAGAGAGAGCCTTCTGCAGTAACTGGGCATATTAATAAAAAAATGAATGAACAACAGAGACATAGTGTGTGAATATTGTGTGATTGATTGTTTCATTGACATCAAACCGTGTAGCCTCACTGACCTTTATCTAGAATAATCAGATCCACGCCATTTCACGACATTTCAAAGAGCTTTATTTATTTATAATGTTTTTCTTTTTTTTTTTTCGGAAAAAAAGCCATACAAGTAAATGCCATTTCATACATACATTAAAAACAAAACATAAATATGTGCTTTCGCATAGTTCCATTACATTAGCTTTGCGCATAAAAGTTATCGAAGTATGAAGGTGCGTATCAATGTGCGTATATAAAAAAAAGGACGCATTCACGTTTTTGATACAACATTACTCTATATTTTCTGACATACCCCTCAGTTCAACTTGCTCTTGTATAATAATCTATCTGAAGTTCAGTACAGAGCCTGCTGCTAGAAATAACTTCTTTTTATTACAGTATAAAAGTGCTCACCTTTTAACTTTTGATGCTGAGAGATAACTAAAAATGGACACATTTTCAGACATATCATCATTTGGGAGAAACCATTCTAGCGAGTATGGATTTTTGTTGTTGTTGTTGTGGTTCCACACACACACACACACAGAGAGAGAGAGAGAGAGAGAGAAAAAAGAAAGAGAAAGAGAGAGAGAGAAAAAAAGTGGAGGGGGATGTTAGATTACGGAAAGATAAATGAAATGGCTCTTAGCAAAGCTGTTTTTCCCGATCACAAGATTCATATTCTCTCTCAGATTTATTTATAGCTCTTTCTCTCTCAACGGCGCCTCTCTTGTCACAAGCCGGGAAATATTTCCTTGTGTCACAAAAGCAGTTAAAAGTAGCAAAGGCACCGGTTTTTTTCCCCTTTACAGCAATCACTTTCTCTTAGGTCAAAGCGACATCGCAGAGCATGAAAGACCTCTTTTTTTATGACGCAGTTATATTGGCTGCGCAAAAATAATGGATTGGGAACATCGGAATTTTGGGAAAATTGAGTTTGTAAGAAAGAAATTTCATTCATCCACTAAATGAACGAGCTAAGACCCCAGAAGATATTAAAATCGACGCCCAGAGAACGGACAATTAACATTTCTCGGAAAGGGCAATTCGAGGTAGGGAAATCTTCGACTGTTAACTTTGATATTGTCCCCTCAAGCCGGCATGCTTTACTAGGAATCTACAATGACACATCTATTTTCCAGTTCTAATAAGGATACAGTCTTGAAGAACAGGGTAACAAAAAGACAGAGATAAGGACAGGGTCACAAGTAAGAGGAAGGAGTTAGTCCAATCTTGGATGAAAATGAGGATAACAAAGATCTGGCATAAGGAAACTGTAGGAGATTAGTGGAAATACAAAATAGAAGAAAAGAAAGAAAGAAAGAAAGAGAGAGAGAGAGAGAGAGAGAGAGAGAGAGATCAAAGGACTAAAATATGAGACAAAAACAACGTGCAGTGAAATTACATATTGTCTCAAAATTATGCACAAAATTTGTGAGATCAGAATCAGACTTCGTAAACAAGCATGCTCAGTAATGTTGATTCCTGTGAAAACGAGATACATGTATTAGAAGGGAAGATTTGCGAGATTTGATTCGACGTGATGTTTTAACCATTTAGAACCCGCCATAATGTTTAATACAAAATGAGATCATGATCAATGCTGAAATTCTACAGTTAACTGTAGCAATGAAACGTAATGTGAAGACTGCACATTGATCATTATATAGAGTCTGCAATTACTCCTGTAAATCAAAATGTTTAATATTTCAGTGTATTGGAGCAATATACACAATGGGTTAAAGAGGATTGACGTCTTTTAAACTAATGTATTTTTTTCACACCATAAACTTATAAGCCATGGACAACGCGACGTCCTGTCTTTTTTTAAAAAGTAACTTCTGAACTTTAGACTTATATGAGGAGTTGGAATCCAAATATTTCCATTTATTCTGAGAAACTGAAGTTCCCCTGAGTGACAGTTTGATTACCACACCACTTTCCCTTCAAAGTGAGCAGTCCCTCACAGACACAAGTATTATTTATTTGGAGTTTTTAAGGAAGATGGAGGGCAAGACTCTTTGTCCCAACTCAATCCATAGAATCGGACTCAGCCTCTGTGTCTGTAGAAATAATAGTTATACTGATATTATATATATATATTTAGATCATTGCCCGTTTATTTGAAAGTTCTGAGACGATCCGTTATTGATATGCACATCAGTGTCTCTGTTGAGTGTACACAAAATGATGCAGTGTTAGACAATCGCAATGATTTGGCGTTTACAAATATCAACAATTTGCCATGTAATGAAGTTATTATAGATGCTTCTGTTTCCTTGTTATGAGTTAGAATGAGTTTCCTTCTTTGTGAGTTAGAATATCGCACTAAATGTTAATGCCCCACTCATTTTGGCAAAGTAAAAATAATAATAGAGGGGATTTATATAGCGCTTATCCCCGTACCGTACATGCTCTAAGCGGTTTACAATCTATTATTACTCTGACAGAGCCACAGAAGACACTCACAAAGTTCTCAGCCTCCTGGGAAGCATACAAGACGGCTCAAATCCTTATGAATCTGACAATATCAATGAAAAATGACATTGAAAAAGTAAGAAGACCTTGACAAATGCTGAGAACTAGATTTGTCTTGTATTTTTATTAATTTAAAAGAAATCATCTAATTCCATGAAAACAATGGCCTGTGTATTACAGCAAAGAGAGAAATATAGGCAGAAAATTAAATGTTGATATTCGGGAAATTTTGCTCACATACTTATCAAACTATCGAAAGCTGCCAATGAATATTCAAAAGAAGTGACTAATATATTGTACAGTCACTCCCCCCCCCCTCACTTTCATTTTTTTTCTCGTCCCCTCTCTCCCTATCCCTCCCCGGAGGCAGATGCCTACCAGTGGACTATAGCATACACTGTTATGAATAGCCTTTTTAACTAGTCTTCATAAAACTGAGGGAACGAACATTTTGAACGTGCATGATACAGAGTCATGTCACACAGATCTGAGTATGTCAGTTTTCTTGAGGATGTTTGCTGTATTATGACTCTGACTATGAATCTAACACCGTCGGGCTTTGCTGTGCTTATGACTCATTTGACTTCGGTATTTGTATCAACGAGATCACGCACTGTGCCGTTCTGTTAGGCTTAGCTCATTTCCTTTCCTGTCCAATCGGCAGACCCATTTGTCTTCTTACGGCTCTTAGTTCGGAGGCTTTTTTGAACGATCTTTCCGGGATAACATGAATATTCATACAGCACTGCCAATGGTCGCACACTATGCTGACGTATATCCGCTGATCTGCGTCTGACTGCCTGATGGTAGGCAATGATATGGAGACGTGATGAAACGGAATTTCATGTTGACTTCGCATCGACATCACCTACTCACTGGACTAAGGGATTATAAAGCCCGCTCTAATTGGACCTCAGTCACTTACCTCACACACACAAACATATACTTCAAACACACAGGTATTCACTTTCTTTTTCTCGATCTCTCTCAGTCTGTGTGTCTGTCTATCCTTCTGTCTGCTTGTCTGTCTGTTCGTCTGCCTGCCAGCCTTTGCATCCATATATCTATTTCTGTCTATCTAATTCCTGTTTCTCCCAGATATAATTGGATATTTCTAGAGATGCCATGGGGAATGTATGGAATCTCAGCACTCGTTATATCAAACCGACAGATCCCTTTAGTGAGCTGTCTGGTACAGTACACAAACCCTCGCATTGGTCACACGGTCCTGTTGACCATCACTGGACATGCCACCAGCTAATGGCCAGCTTGTGCTTATTGATTATTGGCAGTTACTGTTCTTCCTTCACAACATGACAACACTTGCCCCTTTCTCAGCAGAATTCAGTTTCTGCCCCGATCCCAAATTTACCAATAATATACTGAGAGGTGGCATGCATTTCGCATTTGCCTTGCCCAATCGTAGCGGAAACTGATTTATAAAAACAGAGATCATTTGTTATCCGTGAAATCTAAAAAGAGCTGAAAATGTAAACATTCTCACGATTCTAAAGATCTTTAAACGATATTTTATATTCTTCGCAGGGGAAGCGCTGAGCAATCTCTGTTTAACTTTGGAAGACAGGGAAGGCAGAAAGCAAGATTAAACGTCCGTCATTCTGCTGCCAAATATTTTAAATTAACCCAAGCGTATCTGATATTCCGTGAACAACTATTTATTCCCAGAAATGGGTATTTATTGATCATATTTATATATTACGAATTAGGAGTGAAAGCTTGACTGCGCAATGGGGTGCTCCATTGAAGAGTTATTTAACTACCGAATGCGTGATCAATGCGGAATCGATGGTTCTGACTGCTAATTACTTTTGAAAGAGATGCGTGCGAAATACAGTTATAGAAGCTGCAAATTAAGGCATATAAACCAAAATGAGAGAAAAGGATGCAATTTTATGTGTTTGTTGACCTTACCTGTGAAGTATGGTATTTCAAAGTATTAGCGATATTGTTAGGGGCTTTATTCTTAGAGTTCCTTCATAATTGTTTGATCAACGTTTTTCGAAATAACTTTGCAACGACTTTCTGAACGATTCTGTCAGACCCGCAACACTTGTTTCCCCTTTTACAGTTTACTTCCCCTTCAAGTAGCATTTATTTTTCTTTAAACTACCCAACAATCGGTAGCATATAAATTGCAGGACTTTACAAAAGCAACGTCAACAGCAACAGTTGGACAACCAAAGAAGAAACACAAATTTACGTCAGTTTTCAGTCTACATACCAACTGCAAAGCAAGTCTCTCAGACTGCACTGATACACCAAATGTTGTTGTTGCTGTTGTTATTATTGCTGTTGCTAAATTATATCAAATATGTGGAATATTAGCCTCTTTAATACTGTGAAGAGAAATGCAATACAGGGATTCTAGCAAAATGTTTCATCTGAACATTAATCAGATCTTGGGGATCAGAAAGACCATTAAAACGAAGGAAGTAAAGAGGATAACAAATTAATCCGTCATTAAAACAACATATAAAAAGCCTTAAAACAACTCAGCAACAGTTTTAGCGATTACTATATTTCTTAAGTTCTAGACAGGCAGCTGATTGTCTGTTTCATTGGCTGGACCACCACAATGTTAGAACCAGTGACAAAGTTTCACACATTGCCTTCTCCGACACCCGCCAAACGCCTTCGACAATGTTAGTAACTAGGTCCCCATGTGCTCTCTCCCAAACCCACAAAATATTTGACAGACAGTTGAAATACTAGCAATGCAAGGTTTCCTCAGCACCGTACTCGTATAAATAATTTGTGTCTTGATCGTCATCACTTAAAAAAAAAAAAAACGAAAATAAGAGCACAGTCTAATCCTGAAGAAGGAGAAGAATATTGTTGCACGTGGACAGCTAAGACTAATTATAGATAAATATTTCATTTTTCTGAGCTGTAAGACCTCGCTGCGAGCAAGGCCACTTTTATCTAGTAAACGTAGCGCAGGTGAACTTCTTGATATGATAGCAGTGTGACCGCTTGAGTGTCCCTCGAACCAAAGATTCAAAATTTAGTCGATAATTCAGGACCCTCTGGCGAATATAGAAAATTATAGGCGCATCTCCGGATTAATCAGATGGGCATCTTCTTGCTCTCCGAAGCGGTCAGCGAAGCCAGAAATGCTCTGATTAGTGTCTCACTTAGACATTTAATTCGAAGCAATCGGATCGGCCTCATAAAGGTTTACAGAAGAATAAAGGGAATCGACTAGAGAAACAGATTTTTAAAAATCTTCAGAAGTGCCCAAGGACTGGTTTGTATTGTATTGCCAAGAAATACAGTCTCGAAACTGTTACAATGTTGGTCAACCCAGGGGATGTATTAATACAACTATGCTTTGGTGATCCCTGCAGCCTAAACATCGTGGCAGGAACATTGACACCTCTTTAGCTCCACATGTCCTACTAATCAGATAAAATTGAACTGAAAACTGTCTGGGCCGGCCGCTGATGTTAATCATTTAACAAGCATGACCACCCCCCCCCCCCACACACACACAGTTCGAGAATTATTGATCAGCTGTAGACTTCTAGCCATGGTATCTAATGTCCGGTTATCGTATCAGGTCTTGGTTAACACTGTCGGTGCTCGACTTTTCAAAGTTTATAGAGGTTACACAAGTGAACGGATGGAAGCGTGACGGACGGAGAAAGCTGGTACATTATTTACAAAAAATGTTCATGTAAATAAGGCAACACGTTGGCATTTTGACTCCTGGCTGAGAATGAAACTGTTTCTTTATGGGGCCTAGGTATTTTCAGTTCTGTTACAGGATCGAGACTAAATTGCATTTCAATTAAATGGATGAATTGATCTGACATACAACATTATTCGTTCCTGTATTTCTGAAAGAAATGTTCGGTCTCGGAATCCAGCTGCCCCAAATCTGCAAGAATAAGCCAGAAAATTTCACCACCTATGAATGAGTGCAAAGCAGAAAAAGGAATACGATAAAACATAAAAACAAATGCCCGCACACACACATATTAGCGGGGGCAATTTTCTTGATAAAAAAGTGTCCTGCGTGTAAATAAATTAAAGACTGTCAATTCTGCCACACAACGACCAGCTAATCACTTTGTTTCAAGCGGTCAAGGAATAGTGTACATGAATGAAAGGATATTCCCAATGAATCACTGTCGGAGAACTTGTCAATTCAGAAGTTGAATTTTACTGATTTGATCCGTCTAGTCCATTCTGTTAGAGTGCTTGTAAGATTCAGTGCCCCGTGACTGAAAGTGTCGATGAGGACGTAAAATTCGAACCGAAGTAAGAAACATATCAGGCATACATTTACTCACTTACACAAAAAGTGTTAGCAAAATAAACTACAATTGGTTAAAGATTAAGTGACCACGGCGGCCAAAAATCATTTTTACTGCAACAGATATATCTCATCCAATTTCTATCCTCGTTTAGCAGAGGATGTGCAGAAGTCTACCACAGATCTTTACAGAAAGCACTTAGTCTTTTGTTGTAAAGTTGTCCGTCACTGAGCAGGCTGTTTAGATTAGAGGCATGTATTGGGATTTTTTTTTTTTTGAAAGCCATGGATTATCCATATTTAAAATATATTTCTCCAGACCCTAGATCTGTTCGCTATTGCTATGGAAATATTGGACTCGGCATTACGTTTAAAATATTAAATAATCTATTCTTGGCTAAATCAATATATAGATACATCTTAAAAATCCAAGGTTCCTAAGATCTACATCTTGGGATCTTGGTCACGTGACAGCCAGTAAATCGAGATATCCTCCACCAGGAGATTGAAAGACGTATATAGAACGTAACGTAAAACGCTAGTAAGGAAGTAAACAAAATACTCGTAATAGATTTTGAGAGGACACACACACACACACACAAATTCTCCATGTTAACAGCAGGTGGCGACCAATGCGTCGCTTGCTTGTCTTTCAGTGAACACTGAGACACGTACTACTGTTAGCTGAAAAGAGAATAGAAAGAAGAAAAGAGAAGTTGTTTCTCACCATGATCCATTAAGATAGTCGGGGGATGTCTTTTGCTAGGTTAATAATTGATCTCAGAACAATCACTGCCTGGTGTCCCAACTCATTGTTTTACACTGAGGAATGTCCAAGGTGTAGATACTTCACTAATAGACATGCTGCTATGTGTCCTCCAGTGACCAGATTGGTAGTGACAGCTGACATGTTTGTTTTTGGCCTGACAGGCTTGGTGTCCGGCACCACGAGCTCCAGCCTGACACCGTGAATGCTTTCACTTAACATCTTCGTGTTCAGGAAACAGGAGTAAAAACAACAAACAAACAACAGCAACCACATCAAGATCCCAGAATATGAGCACAACATTTTAATTCTTCACAACAATAAACGTGCATGACAGAAACCCATTAATTAGGGCCTTGTTGAAAAATCCAATTCTTTGTTTCTACAGCTCCCTTACAGCGACTATGAAAATGTCTTGGCATCGTCCTGTCCTTGAATAAATTCGACGTTAAATAAAATGCAAGCTTTTGGCTATCAACCAATCATCGAATTTTATTTCTTGAAATATTTACCATATAAAGAACATCATAGAATAACAATTCTTCTACAATAAAATAGCATGAAGGCTTTACAAATATTACAAGTTATTAAATTCAGCTTTTATCTGGCGAAATGCTAAATAAAGAGGTAGTGTGTCATGAAGAAACCTGAAGCTCTTGAAAGTCACGAGAAATATAATAATATCTTGAATGAAACGGCAAAAGATTGAAAAAACGATGTGATGATAGCAAGAAACTTAGCTAAGATATTAAGTCATTACCATTCATTTTTCAGTAATGTATGTCTTAACTCTTTCCCCAGATCTACCAGATTTTTCTGATGAGCAGTTTATCTGGCCCTTGCTCAACAATGCTCTTAACGGCAGTTTAGCTCACATTGGCTCACAGAGGGACAAAGTTTTGCCCATTCAGGCCACGATCGTCCTCCTTGTGGCCTATGGCATTCTTTGCGTCATCTCTGTCTTTGGCAACTCCCTGGTCTGTTACGTCATCTTCAAGAATAAGCGGCTCCACACGGCAACCAATTTCTTCATTGCAAACCTAGCCGTTAGTGATCTGTTGGTAACTTTTGTCAACGTGCCTTTCAATATTGCCCGCAATCTTTTGGTGGACTGGCCCTTCGGGGAGGTGCCCTGTCATCTAGCCAACTATTCACTTGTCCTCACCTGCTATGTTTCAACTTACACTCTCACATCCATCGCCCTGGATCGACACAGAGTCGTCTTGAAACCGCTGTCCAGACGTATGACCAGGAAATTTGCTATTAGCGTTCTCGTATTGATCTGGATTGTCGCTGTTTGTCTGGCCTTACCTTATGGTTTGTACATGCGGGTGCTCAAAGTCCAGTTTCTGATCACGAAAGAGTTTCGACGTTGTCGATTTATAGGACCTAAACACTGGTCTGACTTTGAAAAATTCTTGACTGTCACCACATTTATTCTTCAATACTGTGTGCCCTTTACTCTGATCGCCATCGCTTATGGTAGGATAGTGCAGAGTCTTTGGGCTCGCACTCATGTCGGGGCAGTCACAGCGAACCAACAACTGTCACAAGCTCGCGCAAAGAGAAAGAGCATCAAGCTGCTCATAGCTGTGGTTATCGTGTTTGCCATTTGCTGGCTACCGCTCAACATGTACCATTTGCTCACCGACCTACATCCTCAGCCTGAGATGTTCCAGTATAACACCTTGGCTTTTTTCGCCTGCCACTGGGTGGCCATCAGCAGCACTTGTTACAACCCTTTTGTCTACTGCTGGCTGAACGAACATTTCCGCGAGGAGGTGAAAGCCAGATTCAGTTGTCTCTTCCTCCTGTGCCGTAGGTCCAGGCTCTCAGACGCGGAGACCACATTGTTGAACGGGAAGGGAAAGACCAAGAGTAAAACCTACCCCGGCAGTGCCACGCCTTCTTGCTGTAACAACCACAGTATCAAGAAAGATCCGCCCACCACTGCTACTGATTTCTTGAAAGACCACATAGATCACAACATTATGTCACTAATCAGCCCAGATAAGGAAAGCGTGGATTTGGATCAGGATAACACTGCCGACAGCATTGCTGCCGCCTATATTGACGATGAGTATGACGATATCAACACAGATTACACAGAAGCTGCCGCCCAGGGTCTTATCCTTCACATAGACTGTAACGGAAAGGGCACTGCAGCTTACAGGAACGGCAATCAGAGGACATAACAAGCACGCCTGTTTTAAATATATCAATGTCTACACAATTCCTTCCCGATTCTTCACTTCAACACAAAGGTACAAAGGAATAAGGAGGAGCAGTTTCTCAGCCGATCACAATAGGCTTGTATTTGGAAGTTATCACTGGTCATAAGATCACAATTAAAGTACGATCAGCATAATTATAAAGCGAAGCAATGCAACAAGTGGCAAATCTCTGCGGGAAACTGTTTCTTTTTTCCATTTACTATAAACAGAATCGCATGAACCGGCTTGATACAACACATAAAGCAAAAAGAAAATAAGTTACACGCTCTGCTTGATATTTTGAGAGAATAAAAAATTAGTGCAAGTCTGCTGTAATGTCGTTATACATATACTGTTGGAAAAATTCTGTCTCTGTGATTTATGATACCTGTGAACTATATATGTTATAATCAGGAGTCTTCACAACCCGGGTAAGCAATGTATAAAAATCTGCCAGTTTTAGTGGAAGAATCGATTGTCTCTCAAGGATTTTTTTTCAATGATTTCTTGATGCCACCATGATTAACATTAGCCTCTAATCCGAGCTGTTAGAGAGGGAATATCAGTTTCAATTTTAGAGCATCGACTCCGGATTTGACAAAAAGCCAAAGTAACGTTTTTCGTGATGTGTCTCAGCTAAATCCTCACATAGTGAGAATATTCAATCCCACCAGAATGCCTCATTTGTGAGCAGGAACATGATACTCATAGATATATAAATCCTGAATGGTGTATGCCCATGTAAATTAAAACAAGAAAAGATAAAATTTTATTAGACATGCCACTTTTCATGATGCCATATGTGATCAGCATACAGGTATCTAGATTCTATGACATCCGTCTCATGTATAAAGGAGATAGACAAGCCCGCCAAAAAGTCCTCATTGTGAGCAAAGACATGACATGTGAATCTTGTAAGAATGGTATGATGTATTTTTTACATACATTTCACTATGTTTGCCACGTTTCTCAACGAGATGTACTTGTAACGAAGTGGACAGCATTGTAAGTACCTTCATTCAACTACTAGGTAGTGCCCTGGCGAAAGTTTCGTTTGGGAAAAAAAACCCAAAACAAAACTAGGTTCATATTCAAGCCTTCTCTGGAGCAAATCTCTTTCATACAAAAGATTTGCCTCTCTATGTATCTGATGAGCCATTGCCTTCGGGAATGACGTAGAATGTTCAGAATCGATGAAAACAGAACTCGATAATTACTTAAAAATAATTGACTATTATTTTACTAGATAAGAGTTAATCGGTTTATCTTCGACATATTCCGGAAACGTTCGTGGATTTTGTTATTGAAATTACGCCTAATTCATTACGCCTCATTCTCTGTATCTCTCTCGCTCTCTCTCTTCTCCTCTGTCTGACTATCAGTTTTTTTGTCTATCTGTCCCATTCCGAAATGAAAACTTGAAATTTTATATTAACACATGGAGCCTCGTCTACACATCCTGAACAAATGTGTGCGTATACATTCATCGGCATCTGCAAACTTCACCAACTGTTTCCTTAGCAAAGTAGTGGATTGAAATTACAGCCATCGAGACGAAATTATGCCCTTCGACAGGGTAGACTCGTCGTCAAGCTCCATAAACGTAGTTTGACAGATCCGCATGTCTCTCAAGACGGATGTGGTCGTTTTCTTTTTTCCTCATCTCTAAGTCGCAAAACTCTGCATCCAATTGGACCAAATGCATCCAACAGACCATGACATTGTACAAAGCACT
This sequence comes from Peronia peronii, assembly GCA_039654565.1. Classification (NCBI taxonomy): domain Eukaryota; kingdom Metazoa; phylum Mollusca; class Gastropoda; order Systellommatophora; family Onchidiidae; genus Peronia; species Peronia peronii. The sequence continues at coordinate 11,862 of JBCEWB010752130.1, read as the reverse complement.
GTATAACATCCCATCAAAGAATCATTACGACATTGTCTACTAAAAAAAATGAATATCATGACAGTTCATATGTGTTATATAATTATATAGATTTGACTGCTTTTTCGACTCCCCCGAATAGTATGCCATGCAAAAGCTACCATTAAGATGAAACAGTACCATGGTATCATGAGAATGTTGAACTTTCATTGCTTCTTTGAGAGAGGATGTAATACCTTACTTGAACGTATGTTTTTTCCTTGTTATCCTTTGCTTTTTTTAAATTCAGCATAATGTTATCATTATCAAAGTATTTCATAATTCAAATGAACGAACATTCCGATATAAAGATCTGTAAAGTAATGCTCACAGAGTACTAAAAATTTTTTTTTTCTTCCAAGAACTTCTTTGTGGAGTTTGTTACATTATGGTTTTATTTTCATTTCGTGTTGAAGATAATTATTTCTTACGAGTACTATTAAAAAACTAGACTGATTTTTTAATGAAGTGAACAATATAAAATGAGATAAAAATTCTTTATGGATGTCGACTCAAATTTTCCAGGACATCATCTGTCACAACAGTTAATTAATTTATTTAATTACTTCTTCCTTCCTTTCTTCCCTCATTCATTCATTTATTCACTCATTTATTCATTCATTCATTCGTTGATGAATTCACTCACTTTTTCACTCACTCACTCATTAACAATGACAAATATATAAATAAATAAACTGATTGATAAATTAATTGATTGATTAATTGATTGATTCATTCATTCATCTGATAGTCCAGTGTGATAACTAGCAGATTATGTATCACAATAAGAAATACAATACCTTTTTGACAATTGAGCATTTACGAGAGATGACATAAGAGTACTTGTAGTCTAGATTTTGGCCCAGATGGCACAATTACATGTAACTTGCATACAGCTCTTCCCACCGCAGCTTTGTAACGGAACCCACTCAGATCTCAATGCCCTGACCCTTGCTATATTACATATCTTATCCTAAGTCAAACCTCAGAGAAATCATTGCTTGTTCAAGGTTCAGAACAAAAACCTCAATTTTCTGATCTCCAGACAAACGTTAAATTACCATTAAATCATCTATTACAATCCTGGTTTGCAACGTCTTTCTTGAGACAGCCAGCCAGCAGCAATGTTAATATGTTAATTTGCTGATAGTTCTATAGACATTCTTTACTGCTATGAAAGGCAAGATATTTTGTGAAATGCACATTTCATCCACCTAGTATTAACGGTCAGGAGGTCACGAGGGACAACTACAACAACGAGAGATGTGGAATGTCTGTAGATATTTTCTGTTACTGGCATCCACCGATAGCGCCTTGGTCACTTGTCATATCGCGAATCCATTGCGTCTGACACTATATTGAACGATCAATGACCTTTAAAGAAACTTATCATAAAAGGAATACATCTGTCTCCGACAAATCCCCGTTCCATTGGCAACACATAAGGTTCCCGCGAAAAAATGGGCTTGATCTGGAACGAATCTGTGCAGGGTAAAAGACGGATGACAAAATTGTTAATGATGCGATAAAAGTGAACACTTGACTTGGCAGAGGTTGAGCACGGGTTCAGCACGAAAACGGGACGACACTGTATCGGGCGCATTGAGTTGTGCTAAATGCATCACATAGTGTTTAAAATTTTGATTTATGTTGAATTCCTTTTTTTTTTTTTTGGCACTGGAACGAGGGCCTGCCGGAGGTGGGTCCGCCGTGTTTGAATTCTAAATACGTGGGCACTCCGTGTGGCCTATTTCGAGATATGGTCTCAGCCTAACGTGACATTTTCTTGTCTGGCGTTATAGGCCTGTACAGGAAATAAAAGTGAGAGAAATAGAAATCCATCTCCTTAGGCATGCGAGATGGTCCATTACAAATTGAGAAGTGGGCTATTTGAAGATGCGATTGAATATTTTAAGACATCATCGACTAACCGTTATCACTGTGAATCTAGTTGTGCAATATGTTTACATGCCCAGTATTCTGCATTTAGACTGATGGATAAATTTTGATAAAGATTGTTCATGTCGTCTTTGTAATTAAAATTAAACTGATAGTCAAATGATTATAACAAATTGTCATTTCATTCATTCTGGCGTTTCCAAATGCAAGTGATCTTCTGAAACAATCGTTTCTGAACCTGAGTGTTGTAAACACCGCAACCGGTTTAATTATCCACTAGACTGGTGGGAATCTAAGCAAAGTAGTAATTCAGGACCCAATTCCTCAGTGTATATAAGGCCCACTCATTGAACGGTTTCATTATTCATAGGATGTCTCTAAATATTTGTTCTGAGGAATAAATATTGACCTGAAGATCCCACAGGAAAGGGCTTCTCCCAGATGCAAGATAATTGGAGTTCAAAAGCTGTAGCAGGTGTGCGAGTTTGTGTGTATTTATGCGAACGATGAAGGATGAAAACTTGATAGTTAGTATTATCTTCAGTGCATATGTACCTGGCGTGAAAGAGATAAAAGTTGTTTGAACGATCTCTCAAGAAGCCGTATGATTCTTGTAAACAGATGATATTGAGTGTCTTCATAAGAGCATTAGAGTCTAAGTGTGTGTCTTACTGGAGTGCAGAAATAGGACATTACCGATTCACAAGCACATAAACACATACAAATGAAGGATTTAAACAACATTGCTAGTTTTGATGATAATTTTCAGTACCTGTTCACTTTGGAGAGAAGAAGTGGTGTGAGTTGGAGGAGCCAAATTATCGAGACTAGACATTCGATGGCGCTAACAAGAATTCTCTGTCATTTCTGTTAGTGCAATGACACTCAAAATAAGGATTATTCTTGAATAAAGAATAACAATATCATTATAATATGATTCCGTCATACAAAGTTAACTTGATACATTTTAGTACAAAGAGAAATTTAAAAAGAATAATAACAATGAAAGCCAGAGATAGTTAGAGTTAAATACTAGAATCACTGCCCAATTTGTCTGCTGTCTCGTCAGCGTTATACATTTGATAATAATGAGCTGGTAAAGTGACTGAATGTCATTCCATGGGCTATCTAAGCCACAGAATAGATACATATCTATTCTGTGATCTAAGCACAAACTGGCTTAGGTTGGACGTACTCATGAGTTCAGAAAAGAAAGAAAGAGAAAGAGAGAGAAACAAAGGCAGGTACAAATGGAGACACATACACACACACACGCATTCACACACACACACACACACACACAGAGAAAATGATTTAAGGGATTTAAAAGAACTAGTCTCACTTCTTTGCCTTGTATAAGATGCTAACGTTACCATGAGCGTATTGATATCCAAGCACGCGTTGTCTAGCAATCGCGGAATGACGTCTGTCAGTGTAAGTGACATCGCGCAGATACATTCCTAAGTTGATATGGTACTAGCAGTGGGTGAGCATTTGACATGCCTTCATCTGGCTGTGTCTGACAACCTCCGGGCAAACCATGTGGCCAGTCCGTCAATCACACCAGAAGGTCATGCTGATATGAAAGATCACTTGCCTCTCAACGGCTACCAGTCGTAATATGTGCGAAATGTGGGCTCATAAATCTGCTGAAAATTGCAAGAATAGAGGCATATAACTTTATGTAAGTTAGTCCCTGGTTTGTAAACGCCGGTCTGGCATTTTGCCACCTTGATATTGCTGGGTGTAGTGAATCAAAAGGTAGAGAGAATCATTACTCTCATTGTCATTTATGAATGAGAAAATATCGTTATTTCACTCTGACTATTAACACTCATTTAATCATACGTTTTGAGTGCTCCGTCAGAATCTGTGTAATTCATGCTATTGCTCATGTGGTTGTTTTGGTGTGTGAAATAGTAAAACACCCTACAGTGTTACACTTGGATACGGTGAATAAATTAACAGACTTTCTTGAATTTTTGTCTTCTACCAGTTGTAGTAATTGTCTACTTGTATAGGTATAAAAGAAGCTTTATCCGAGAGGTCTTCGAGTGTCTTGAGACCATGACTATAAAAAAGAGAAACTGAAGTGATGAGATCAGTGAAACTGTTAGCACATATCTTGGTAATTGAGAGTGCTTAAGTTGTGTAAATCTTAACAGCAAGACATACGTGAAGTCTAAGCATCTAAGAAATCTTTGGAGCGTTTGTTATCGAATTTTTTGTCGGTAACAACAGAAAAAATTATTTTTCAGAATCATGATTTGAATGGTAATAGCCCCATTATTATTGCGACAAACCCTTTATTTTTTGTATTGTTTATTGTGGCCTCCGAGTCAAAGGGCGTATTTTTTAAAGTCACTTCTGCAATTTTTAAGTGTTTACAAAAAGATATCAATTTAAATCAATGTACGTTAGCTATTCAACACTTAAAAAAAATGTGAACACTGCTCATGTACAGGCCAGCTTTGTTCTCTTTTGCAAATTTCAGAATAGCTAGAAAGACTCCCAGCACATTGTTTAGGCTAGAGGAATCACCGTGATTGTTTTGCAGTTTGTGAAAACTCTTCATCGATCTTTCTGTGAAGCCATACCGGAACTAAGCAAACATGAAAACTTGCTTAATCTCCTCCCATGTTGTTTGTCTTGGTCTGCGACTCTTAAGTGACCCTTTTAATGGAACTTTGATCTCTTTGACACATCGGTTGTGCTTAAAGTTGTCAAGATCACTCAAAATATTTTTACCATCGTCAGATGTAAAAGAAGTGAAAACGCCCATCTCTTCAAAATCTGCGGAAAGAGCTCTGCGTGTCCATTCAGAAGCGACTTTTTCTTCCTACATAAAAAATACTCTCTTGCACATTACTCCTTGGCAAGCAATTCTGGCAAGAAATCTGTTTTGTATTGTGTTATGTCTATTCGGTAACTAAAACAATACAAGATGGCAACTTAGCAAGAGAAACCTTTATGGCTCTCTTCCTTACTTTTCATTTAATTTCCACTCCAATCCATTTCTCTATACTTTTCCAATTCGCAAATCATAAAAAAAAGAAGAAATTATAACTCTGAGTCCATCGTTTGAATAACTGTACGCAAATAATACTGAAATGTTAGTCTAACAACTAGTATATTTTAGAGACTAGTTTCTTAGACATTGGAAATTTAGACTTGAAACGAAGTTGGCGACAACTATGAGGAAGTAGATTGTTCTTATGAAGTACCATTATATGTTCAAACACTTGACAGTCTTATGTTATCTTTTAGAACACAGATAGTCTGGTCAAACAAAAAACACCGCCTCGTGAGAACTATTTTGTTTTGTCAGCCATAGCCATTCAACCATGTGGAGATTATTTTTGGCTGAACATTAAGACTACTGTGAATCTCTTCAGTACGTTCAAATAGTTTTTAAGATACTCCTATATTTTCTTTGACCTTACGTCGGCAGACCTTCAAACTTTCAAATGTCTGAGACAGAAGTCGATGGCCGTAAACAGCATAGGATTATTATTTTTTTTTATAGTTTCAGGGATAGTGCAAAGACAACAGTACAGAAAATGAACCAGTGAAATAGATAATACATTCACCCAGGTTGGGACACACTCAGCATTCTTCATCGAAATTGCTTATTCGTATGTATATGTAAATATTATTATAGTCGGTTAAAACAAATCATAAATAAAAGCGGATATGCCTCTCACAAACACATACTGAAATAATACAGATTGTCCCATGTGTCACGCTAAAAGGGATTTACTTACGATGCATAGGAATCACTGGAAAAATCGTGTAAATCACTTACTAAAGCACTCAGAAAACAGTTCTACATACAGACGTCTGGGCATATCCCTCAGAGACACATGCTCAGAGGAAACGCATAAATACGTAGGGTTTTCTCTCTGTCTCGAAGCTTAACTCTAACCCAAGATGGCTCATTGGTGGAACACACGTAACATATAACGCATTCTCTCTCATGCATCTCACAAGCACAGATAACTCATTTGTAAACATAATGTGATACAAACAAATCCGTGAGAGGACACGTTTTTACACAAATAAGCATGAGATGTTAGGTTTGTCAAAGTCTGGGTTTTCTTTTTTTGTTCAGCCAGTTACTGGTTAAAGGGAGGGTATTCAAAAACCATTTGGCTTCCGTCGTGACTATGAATAAAATCCAGCTAAGGTACTCTATGTATAGTCAGTCATTTGGCTTTTCTGCAAAATATTCGTACAATTTAGAATATTGCTGACAAAACCTAATTAAATTTAAAACTGGTTGGTAGTCTTTGTTATTAATCCAGATTTTTCTGTTTAATAATGTTGAGAATGAATACATAATCATACTCACATGATTCTGATTTATTGATATATCATAAGGCCACAATTTCTGCTTATGTGAATATTTGAGAAAGCAGCCATTTTACGTTATTTTTCTTTATGGTGGATGATAACTCTACATTTCTCACTGTTATAAAATGTTATTGTTATCATGGGCCTTGTCATGAATCGTCCTGAAAGTTATTGTTCCACGGCTGTTGCAGAATGTGTGTTCCTTCAATGATATGCCCGTGATTCTAATGATGATTATGTAAACATTTCCGAGGATATCTAGCCTGTTACATACACCTTTTCTGACTCTGATTTAATCTTCGAATCGCTAGTTTCAGATTAATTCATGCCGAACTCTTTTTTTAAACTCTGACTTTGGATCAGTAGAATATTAACCGATGTACTGATGGCATCATCGTGGATCGCAGGAAGTCAGATTTTTCCACTTCGGCTAATCGAACATTTTAGCTAGTGTTTATTAATTATGAGACAGTACAGACTGGCATATATGTTGTACAATATAATTCGATATGGATACTGTTCGTCACATATAGAAAATTTCAAATCGTTAATGAATTTTAGGTACTGAATTGCAGTACCATACCAATTTCTAATACGTCACTAGCGACTACGATGTTTTCCTAGTTTCCACGTGAAGAAGTAGTAGTCTTACTTGTGTTTACCTATCTTGTTGTACTTATAAACAAAAGGTCATCCTGTTTTCAGATCGTATTATAGCACTCAGGAGTTTAGTAAGAATTTTCCTTACGCATATACATATACCTGTTCATGCTTGATTAGCTAAAAAGTGTGGCAACCTGCCGTATTCTATTTAAAATTCTTACGAATGGATGTTTCGATGTAGTATATCTCTTTATAATATTTTTGTTTAGACCACCCCCCCCCCAAAAAACAACAACAAAAAACAGTATCTCAGAGTGAATTTATTGTTATCTATAAAATTTAGAACAGCTACCGCCTTTGCAAGAATCTGTTAGAAGAAACTTGGAAAAAAAAAAGAGAAACACCGAGAAAATTATGTAATATAGTACATTTTTGAGAGATATTTTGAAAATATCTATATCTTTTGTTTCATTTTATATCTGACGAGTTGACGATACCTCTACATAGGTTTTTGAAAATCCGTATTGCGTATAGATTTCTATGAGGAAAAAGCTTTGAGCAAATGAGATATTCTACAGCTCTGAAGTTGCTCTTGTGTCAGGATACTCCATCTGTAATGGAAGATCCCAGGAGACGAAGGCATAAATCACTCTTGACTCCGCCAGACAAAATTAGTTCTCCATGACACTGGTAGTTCACAGACATTGATATCAAATACATTATGAACACGTGGATAATGTCCCATTAGCGAGACGTATTTCAGTTAACTGGAGGAATTTTCTGAGTTTCAGAACATACCCATAACAGAGAGATGATATTAATAACATTATGGAGCATTTCTGTATTCATACATACCTGTGCTCCGCTCTCCTTGTGTTTATCTTCCGTTATATTAAGAATGATTTGTTTCTATGTATTTTCAATTGTAATAATCATTGCTGTTTCGTATTCTTATCAATGTATTCTCAACACTAATCTTGTAAACACTATGATCATTGTCATTATCATCTCACTCACTTCTTATGCTTACCAGATCAGAAATCATCATTCTATATCGAAAACATTTCTATAGACTATCCACACATTAGTAGAAATCCTGAGATAAACAGCAAAACAGATAGGAAGAAACACTGCCATCTTCATGTCATAACTTCATAATCGTTAAATTAAATGTCGTTGAATATATACATAAAAGGCTTCTACGTTTCAATTTGCCTGGGGTCACCGTGACTGTGTGGTTACACGTCTGCTATTCGGCGAAAAACTCAGGTCGTGGACATCGCGGGTTCAAGTCTCGGATTCTGCTATCGGGGGATGGGAAGAATTTGAATATTAGAACCAGCATTTTTAGTCCAGTAACTGAACCGCTCCCTGGCACCATGGCTAGGTAAACCTGATTGAGCTTCTATGTCGGAGGTCTCATGTACACGTTATTCACGTTAAAGAATCCTTGGCAGTTCAAAATTGAATGAAGACCAGCCGGAGCTAATATCCGAGCTATTAAAATGATCTGATGATGATTGATCAGAATAAAAACAGGCAAACAAAAGCCCAGCAAAATGTAGATCTAGAGACTTGGAGATCCAAGTTTAAAAAAAAAAAAGCCTGAAGAAGGTTTAGACGTTGATGGTTGAACTGTAGACCATGCAGTCAAAAATTATGTAAAGCTTGAAAGAATGCGACAGGGCATCATATAGTCATTGCGAGTATGTTGGTTTCTCTCTGAGTTTAGTCGGCACCGAAAGTAGCGAAGTTGCTTACAATACTAAAACAAAACAAGTAAACTATGTAAGGCCCATTTTCCCATTAAATAAGATGAAGCGGTTTTGGAAAAGTATGGATACAATTTTTGTTTTTGTATGATGACATAAATTTTTCTTTTATCACGAACATACACTATGGCTATCAAGGCATTCGATCCGTTAGGCACTGGTGAAACTGAATCAGGAATAATAAGCATAAAGAGAGGGAAGACAGTGCCAATGGCATTGCGTTATATTGGTCAATGTATTGGTTGATGTAGTGTATTCAAGTATCGAATTAAAGATTTTAAGTTAATCCATAGCATTACTAAGTAATTAACATTTCTTAAAGTTTGGGAAATATATTCCGTGCAATTGCAAAAAAAAAAAAAAAAAAAAAAAAAAAAAATTAAAAAAAAAAAAAAGGTGCTTAGCCTTCTTTGGCTCTTTGAATATGAGCTGCTCAATCTTCACGAACCATAAAAATAATGTGTGTATCTATAATGAAGGGAGAAGAGCAAAGGGACCCGCAAGATTTTCCCTGTCAATAAAAGGCAGGGAATTCAACTTTCTCAGAACAGCACAGAAATATAAATTCAGTTTCTGAGGAGCATGTCTTTAATTCGGTTAGCAGTCTTAAATGCCTTTCACGAACTGACGGAGACGGCCGCCCGGACAATTTCAACAACTTGAAAATGTTCTGCCATGTTTTTCTCTCTGTTATATTTTAAAACAATTTGATAGGCTCAAATGGTTTGTAAATGAATTTCACTCTGTACACTAATACAACAACAGCAAACGTCCTAACCATAACAAATACCAACAGAGACTCCAATAACAAGAGAAAGAAAAAATGGAGGCTAGGACGCATGGTCAAGGCGCCTACCTCCCGATGGAATTGTCACAGGCTCGAATTCTACCAGGAAGTGGAAAATAGAACCTTTTTTTTTTTTTTACAGTAGGTCAGTTTTTTAAATTAAAAAAAAAATGGCGTAAAAATATTTTAGAGATCCGTGAATACTGCCAAACACTGAAGCATTCTGGACATTTGAAAATGCTTTAACTGTAGACGGAAAAGCCACTGACAGGTCAAATTTTCTAAAAACAAAACAAAAACAAAAACAACAAGAAAACAATCCGACACCCATTTAACCAGGTTTTCTTGTGGCCAAAACTGGGCATGCAGTTAATGCCAAGATAATCTTACTCTTTCAGGATTGCAAAGCTACATATCTACAGAACAAACCAATCCAGGCAAGGGTGAACAACGAACAATTACAACAGAAATGCATCTGAATCGGAAAGTGGAAAATGCGAAAGGCAACATATTTCGTTCTTTGTTATTAAAATCCAGATGACTAATTCTTTTTCAAGCAGTTCAAATGCGCAGGTCATCAATTTCTGAGGCTTTTACTCTTTGATAGATCCGTCCTCTTGAAACAGTGACACAGTTTTGAAGAGAGCACCTTTCACCAGTATTACGGGCTGCTCTATTAAAATACCAGGCGTTTTTCGTTTTTTTTTTGTGTAGACTAAGAGAGAGATGGATATTTCGAATGACTTCAGTCACCGAAAAGAGTAATGATGCTGATAACATTGAGATTACACGCGTAAAAAGGAGCTACTCATTAACCAAAAAAAAAAAAAAAAAAAAGTAAACGATGACGTCAAGTAATAATACTTATGTAATACTTCGAGATGATAATATTAATTATTTATTTCCCCCGCTATTTGGTTTACCTGTTTACAGTGATATTGCCCAAATACCTTTCTCTTGTGGATGATGTCCATTGTGATGATATATGATACACCTGTGTTATATTGTAGATGATCATTGTTAACTTTAAAATTTGAAAAAGATATCGTTATTCTTAATGTACAGGTTTTTTGTTTGTTTGTTGTTTTTTTTTTTTTTAAAGTAAACTGACACGTTTATTGATGTTTATTGCTCTATATTGCTTAAAGAGGATGTTGTAACAATTGATCTTATTTGCTGTATAATTCTTATCAAGTTGTTGTAAATGTTGATGTTCATGGCTCCATTATCTGAGAAAGCTGTTGTAGTGAATGATCTTGTTTGCTGCATGATTTGGTACTACTGTTGTAAATAACTGTTCATTTCTCTGTTATTTTAAAAAGTTGTGTAAAAAAGGATCACATTGCTGATTAAGTTGAAAAGTTGTAATTTTTGATGTTCATTTCTCTATTTGTTGATGCAGTTGCGATATGTATAATTATAAACGTTTTTATGACATTTATGGTTTGACATACTGATGCTTTATTGTCAAGAGAAAAGTGAATGATATCGTCTTTGTTCTTCATCGTTTAAACATTAAACACTTCAGGCATCGGTGTCCACCCAGAGTGGTATTATGGTGTTATTTTTTTGTCTTTTTTCTCTTTCTTCTTTCTCTACATCTCTTTCGTGGTTGTCCTCTTTCAAATTCGCCTTCATTGCTTTCTTTCTTTTTATCTTTTCTCTTTCTTTCTGTATATTTTTCTTTCTTTACTTTTTCTTTCTTTTTTCTTTCAATCTTTTTTTCTCCCGCCTCCCTGTCTGTCCCCTTCTTTCTTTATCTTTCAACTTTTTTATCTGTTTGTCGCTCTTCTTTTTCCTTTGTGGACTCTTATTTTATCTTTTGAAAATTCACATTTACAGTTTTTTTTCTGATGAACGACCAGAACCGCACTTCTCCAGGTTTAATGAATGACCTTTTTAACCTCCAACAAACATAAAGGTCAAGAGTATAGAATGATTCTTATCATTCTCTTGTTCATTCTCATCGTGCGAACCTTTACTATACGAGTTTGATTGATGACACTTAATGTAATTCTTACTTAAAAGCACAAAAACAGACATTCAAACAAAAACAGGTCCATGCTGGTCCAACATTGCCTTTAATCATATTTCTTGACAGAGAATTATCGATTCTCATGTTTGAGCCAGAGAACAAACATGGCTCTACAATAACTATCTAATTTTCTTTTCTTTTCCTTTCTTGTTTGGTCTGGGTTTTAAGGCAAATTAAGGCTGTCTAGCGTCATGAGGTTCGGTCCTCTGTTAGTCCAACAGCTGTCTGGGTTTTGCAACTATCAAGAGTCTGAGATAAAAATGTTGCCCGTGTCCAAAACTATGAAAGAAAAAGGAAAGAAGAAGGAGAAAAGATCGAAATTAGATAGATAGATAGATAGATAGATAGATAGATAGATAGATAGATAGATAGATAGATAGATAGATAGATAGATA
>JBCEWB010752129.1:0-53875 GCA_039654565.1 Peronia peronii | reverse complement strand
TGTTTTCGCAAAAATAACACCACTAACATGTTTTTGGCTACTAGAAGTTTATTATTTTACAACAAATAGTATAGGGTATCCGTGACATTGCACTACCCCTTTAAATGCTATGTGACAAACCTTAGTAAGACAAGCTGTATGGTTCTCTCCACAGCAGATATATTTGATTCTTTGGGTGCGCATGGGTCTGCATTGCCTGGGCATATCGTAATAATCTGTTTCAAACAAATGAGCTAAGATCAAAATCTCTGTCTAAGGGTATCAAATTATATGGTACATGATTTATTTTAATACTTTTTATAGGACATAGTTAAAATTGATATGTAACTAGACAATATCAATTAATGACTCATCAGTATTAATCAACTCAGTGGCATCCCAGACAGTACTGCATGGCAGCTTATTGAATAACTCAATCAGTATCAACCAATAGCTGAATAAATCACATCTTCTGATGTGAGCGATAATTCATATTCATGCCTGGAATTCACAACAAATTTGTTATCAGAACTGCAAAACTGGCTATCATAAATCACCTGCTATCTGTTCAGCTATTCAGCTGATAACTAAAGAAGCAGCTGTTTTATGCAGCGAGTAAAGGCAATGCTCAGGTGCTACAAACCCTCAGATAAAAGTAATACTATTGATATGATTACACAAGAGGTCACAATACCAAACTTTAAGCAAAATAGCACATCATTCAAAATTTAACATGCAACACATCAGCTCATTAAATGCATTAAAAATGTTTTACCTTTGGTATCATTTTGTCCAAGCTGGCCAAAGCTTGAAGAAAGAAATTTTGAAAACCAATTTAGCATTCAGTGCCATGTAGCATTCAGTGCCATTTCATTTGCAGTAATAATTAGGACAAGTTGCACTGTCTCAAAAATAAGAGGTTGGTAGAATGAATTACTTTCACATATATCAATATTTCAACCGTTATCTCTGACACACGCAGAAAAATTATAAAGATATCATAAATTCATAAAATGAGTGGATAAAAAACAATGTATTAATCAGCATAAATATAAATTTTAGAAAGTTTGATAGTGAAGTAGTCTGCATTGTGCTATAAGTCAAAGTTAACGATGATGTGAATAAAAAAGTAAATATTGTTCTGTCAAAACAAATACATCATATTTTATATTGGGCAGTCCACACAAAAAAATAATGTCTCTCTCAGTCCTGCTCGCCTTCACTCCCTGATGCAGAGGCAGAAATGCAGTACAAAGCTGTTCGGTCTGATAGCTTGCACCAGCAGTAACTCATAGATTAATCTGACACTAAGGACTCACCACTTCAAAGCACTGCATCTTTTTTCTCTCTAGTGAAGTACACTTAACCCGAAAAAAAAAAACCGGAAAAACAAAACCACAAGTAAACAGGACATCACAAAGTAAATCTTGAACAACTATTATTAATGATTATGTTCGATAGATACTGCCCTTCATAATCCAATGAAAAACATAACCAAACAAAACATACCACCAAAAAATTAATTTAAAAAAAACACACACAAAAATAAAAGTTCCCTCAATAGAATGTCCAAAATCTGTCCAATGTAGGTGCATTTTCTGATCTGCTACATTCCAGAGAATCCAAGAGTTACATTACTAAGTTATGCTCTCACCTGTTTCTACCCCAGCCATATACAGCTCCTGACTGTGATAGAATGAAACTGTGGTTTCCACCTGCTGCCACTTGCATCACAGGGATTCCCTTGAGACAAGTGACAATCTCAGGTTCATTGCGAGAATCTCCGGAACTGCTTCCCAGGCCCAGCTGACCATAAGCATTTGATCCCCATACTCCAACTAGTCCCTCTGTGCAGGGAAATTAAATAGATACATAAGAGAGAACATCAAAATCATATGAGGCCAGATTTTATCTGATAATAACTTCAACTGATATGATTTTACCACAACAAGTAATTTATTTATCATATTTTCCTCAAGTAACTTTTTCAGGATTAAATAAATCAAGCATACAGGATGATCAAATTCTTAAATAGTTATCTGTGAAATATGGCAACATATGACAAAACCAATTATGACGAATCTAAAACTGCACATTTCGAACTAATTTAAACATGACAATAAAAAAAAAAAAAGCAGCTTTACAATTATTATAGTTTAATTAAACTGTAAAATTAAGAACTGATAAATATTTGAGAAATAAGGTGAACAGTTAAACATAATTCTACAATATCATCCATTACAAACCCTTATTTCTCAAAAGAGAAACATCAGTCTTAGAGTGAGCACTAGTCTATTTCAGTTGAAAATTAAAATAAAGGAAGTTCATTTTCATGAGCTGCACAGTATTTACCATTTGTCAGCATCATGGTGTGATCATTTCCACAAGACACTTGTAAAACACAGCGCACAGCAAGTGACTTTACCACTCTGCAGAGAAAAAAATTAATGTTCTTCCAATAATTAAATTCTAGAAATAAAACAGAAAAGACGTCATGACTCTTCAGTAGCAAAACAATTCTCTGAATGTGCCATATTTCAAAACTGAACAGTGCTGAAACTGATAACAGTGTTGCATTGCCTTGTCTTAACTGATGGTGACCACATTAATTACTGACTGCTAATGCTATTTCATTGGGAAGAAAATAAATTAGAATCAGAAAGTCAGTGTATCTGTTTCTAAGTACTATTAATTCAGAAATCAATATCACAACTCCCTCTGCATTTACTGTGGTGTTCCTTGGGTCTCCTCTGGGACATCACCTCTTCCAAGCTGACCTCGATCATTTTTGCCCCAGGTCAGAACTTCATGAGCCTGAGTAAGTGCAACACTATGTGCAGATCCTGCTGCCACCTGGATTACATGTTGTGATTGGAGGTTTTCCTCCACTCTCTCTGTCAGAAAAAAATCAAATGAAAGAACTCACCAAAGCAGTTTGTGGTGGAATGTTTATAGTATTTGTAAACATGAACTTACTACTGACCATAAGCTTTCTTGCATAAACTATTAATCAATAAATGGATATCTGCTCATATGAAGATAAAAGTTTTGTCTGTGAGTCTGATCTTGCCTTCTCCTTGCCCTTCTAAACAGCCTATTTTTATTTCACTATGTTTGCAAACTATATTAGAGAAAAGACAGAAAAATTGATTGACCGTATATAGATCTGGGCTACTACTATCACACAATATAACACCCTAAATGAAATCTGATATCAACTTTTTACAGTTGAATATTACAAAATATCAGTCATTTTAGAAAGAATTGGCAGAAGACCTAAGTACTTTTCCTGATTCTCTTATCAATTCACGGAAACATAACAAAAAGTATCATTAAAGAGAATTATTGACTGATGCCACTGTTCATCCCCTGATTTGTCCAACATGTAAGTTTTCAAGAAATTCTAAGAAGTTGAAAAAACAAAACGGAAAATATTTAAAAATTATGATACTCACGTAACTTTGTAAGATTCGTTTCTTGACCACATTGATGAAAGTCATTTGATCCACAACTGAAAACACATCCATCTTGCAAGCAAATAAGTGTGTGACTTTCTCCGCTGCTGATGTTACTTATTTCACTGCCTTCCAAGGATGAAATTTGGTGGGGAGTGGTGACAGCAGAGTCACTGTGCTCCCAACCACTCAAACCAAGTGCCCCTGCACTGGCCTTGCCCCATGCCAGGACAGTTGGCATTATACAAATCTAGCAATCTGAAGTTCTGGAATTTAATGAAAATGCCTTTTATGAATTAATCATCACAGCTAAAAAGTGTTACTTTGTCACAACATGAGCTGGGTATTTTTCAGTAGACAAACATTTAGTAGTTCACATATACGTCATACTGCATTTCAATAACTGTTAAAAAAAAAAAAAAGTCTGAATGCTCATTCGTGACTAGTTGCTGTTTTGATATGAAAACAAAAAATGAATTGTTCTTATTAAATGGTCAGGAGAAAGAAAATGAAATGCATAAACAGCAAAAGTCAGTATTAAAACTGCATTGTTTACTAAATTTCTGAAACCATAACCCTAGATTTATTAAACACTACAAAAGTAGTCCAAAATGTATAATGAAGGAGATTACAAACAATATTTTTACAGATATAATCGTAATGTGATGAAATAGGCCTATATTCAATTTTCTTTTAAAAATTTGAGAGCTACTATGGCAAAATACATTGTACCAGTTACCTACTATCGGTAAGGTGTCCGCGTTATAGATCTAGATCAATCTAAAAGATGAATCTGACACCATCAAACCTATTTCCAATGCTGTGACAACATAATGAAGCTACACAATTTATAGGTCTGGATCTCCCTGACATCAGCTGTAGCTTATCGGGATTACACCCGTGAGGTTCCTGGTAATCTATTTCGGGTAATGACGATAAAAGGTGTCACCCAGATGGAATATTTATTGATAGGCATTGGGTTGAGATATCGTTAGTTGCGAAGTTGTTAATACAAAGTTTAAAAAAAATTAAAATTGTGCACATAATGACATAAGAATGTTGTAAGTCCATGTTACCGCATGGTTTTCTTTCACTGGGCTGTTTTTTTTTTTTTTTTCACGTAACTGCAGACAGTTCGTGTGAATGTAGGCCTATATATTATTATATAATTATGTTTGTTAAGCCAAAACATTTGGAACAGTTATGTAACCAGTTTCGGCCAAAGGAAGGCAGAATTGACAGAAAAAAGTTGTTTTTTTTTTCATGTATGGCATACAGTTGGAGAGTTTTTTCCTTTTGTTAATTTTTTCTCGACAGTGGCATTTCCACCAAAGCATCATCCGCTTGTTAATTACTAAGGGTTTCTAACATGTGTAACGTCAACACGGGATCTCATAAGATAAATGAATTGACCTAATCCGCGAAGGCTAGGCATCGGGCTTCCTTACTCAAGAAAACCGTTGAGGCATTGAAAAAAGAAGTGGATCGAAGACTTTCCCACCCCCTGATAGGATCTCAATCCATGATACTTCCATCGAGAGGTAGATAACTAATCCCTCGGTAACGGTAACCTACTTCCCCCCTTCCCCCTGTTCTCACATTCAGTCTGTTCTTATTTATTTCACGACAGCTTCCTCTCTCCTGGTTAGTTCAGACTATGTCTTCCGCATAGCATGGAGCAAAAGAAATTAGGTCAGCATGCAAATAAAAGAAAGTAAACCAATTGACAGCATTTGAAGAATAATGCTTAGCTGCGAGTAAGCAAAGGCTGCACTAGCGTCGGACTACACTACCTCAGCCGATTAGGGTCAGAATTTAATCTCACCCCGTCAATCAAAAATTAAACAATACCTTCGTTGTGTCCAATATTTTATTTTGAGTCAGACCTGTTCATACATTATCTAACATAATATAAAGCAACAAATATATCCCCCCCCCCCCCAATAAAAACAACAAAAACAAAAATGTGATTCATCAGTAGTTTGTTACTGACCTTTTCAGTGCCGTTACGGTGCTGACACTCGAGCTATTTTAGCCTCCCACACAACGCGGCGCTTTCCAGGAAAGTGCACTGTGCTGTAATCGTATTCTTCAAAGTGGTTTCTCAACACACAGCATTGCAATATATGCTTAAGCTTCAATCTCTGCAAGAGGTCCTTTATGATAGACCTACTTTTGTGTCAGATCAATTTGTTTGTTCTCTCAGTTGGAGATGCTGAAGCATTAGGCCTACAGAAAAAAATGTCAATAGATCTTATTATGACTTATACCGGGAGCTCTTTCCCTTGGTTCGATTTGTCGTCTCTTGCACAATATTTAAATTAACGATTTGTGTCAGCCCTTGAAATCCCAGAGTTACCAAATTTTCGAACAAAAGTGATCTCAGTCCTAGCAATCTAGGGCTTGAACAGGCCAATGCCTTTTGAGACAGCTCGACTCTAACGGACGAGGAAGACGTAAAAGACAGCAAAACGAAAGTGACATTATTATTGTCCTTTAACAGGTGGGGAAAACCTATGCTAAAAATTGCGCCAGGCTGGAGTGAAACTTGGCCTAACGGCAGCATAGCGAGAGGGAAAAGTAGACGAAATGAGGCGGGAGGGTGAGGGCTGGGGTGGAGAGAAAATCACATGTTGGATGGAATATAATATTAATGCATAGACTAGGTAATAGACTGTATTGTCGGGTAATCTTATCAAGTCTCTTTGAACAGATCATAGGCTGTAAGAACCATTAGCATACAAGAAGGAAGAAAGGCTTCTTCTTAGTCTGTGAGAGTGGAGGGAGCGTCGATTTTTCAACAATACTGGTACATATAGCAGTAGATCTACAACAAAGGTCCAAGTTTTTCTTCCTTTGCTGTAAACTACACTGTCCTGGTATACACAAATGATTAACCGGAGATTTTTTATATTTGTTTTTAGGTAAAATTTGAAGATTAAAATTCTTAAATATGAAATCTCAGGAATGACAGATCCAGTTGGAATTGAATGAAAGCCCACTTCAAGTAAATGAAGGTTGCCGTCTATAGGTTTAAAACGACAACATTGAAGTAGTCGCACCACCCTAGAGAAGTGGACTGGTCAAAGGAATAATGCCCGCTGTTTAGGGATCCGCAGACAAAAAAATGGATTAGTGGGTCTAAAATAGAATAAAGTGTCAGAGAAAGATAAACATGATGGATGCTGCAAAACATGGTCAGAGTGGGGTTCGACAATTTGGAAACAAAATGAAGCCACTCTCTTTATAATATGTGGCTAGGTCACCATCTCCTATCTGTAGCAGAGATTTGTATAAAACAGATAAAGAACAAAAGGATTTTGTTTGTTGTGGTTACTCAGTTATACCCCCTATCTGTTAAATATGTTAATTTCTTTCAAATGAAACAAAAAACTAAACAAACTGATAATTGTGTAAGGTAAATGTCATCAATCTATCCGAGGTGATAGAATTCTTATGCTTCTCCCCCTTCTCCTCCGTCCCTCCTCCTTCTTTTCCCTCTCTTCTCCCCTACCTTACCGAAGTTCAAGGCCTTGTTTGTATTGTGTAGCTAAGCTGAAGTCCTTTGGTTTGAACTGTTTTTATAGGCCATTCGCCTCTCACGTTATCACACCTCCTACACCACCGAAGGGGACTATCTCAGCGTTGGCTACCAGTATGAAAAACAGCAAGACCAATTTTCCTCAGGCTATTAAATGGAGGAAAATTCGGACAGATTGAAGGGAACAATAAGATGCACAGGTGTTTTGGATCCTATTTTCTCTTCGCGCTTGTTTTTTCAGCCCTATCCCTTTGTCTTTTCTCACATACTAAGGACACCGCAACGTTGTTATAAAATAATCACTGTTGGTTATAATAGTAACATATTACTTACTGGCTTATTGCTGCTGTTGACATAGGTTAATTTCAAACAACAAAAACATAGGGCCAAATTTAACTCAACTTCTACCGACAAAAGGCAGTAAAATATAATTATATAGCCTATAGATCTATTATAGTAACAAATAATCTATTTTCACATTGACCAATTGATGTATTTTATTTATTTATTTATCATTTTTTGTGCGTTAAATTAACGAGTGCTTAATATGGATTAAAAAAAAACAAAGAAAGAAAGAAAGAAAGAAAGAAACAAACAAACAAACAAAATCCACAGTCCGAGAACACGTCGCAAATTATTTTTTTGTTAAGGTCGTCTCTTTGCAAATCCAAGCCAACATTAACTCCTCATATTCTGACCAATCAGCTGACATGAATGGAAGCTTGTTGTCATTTCTGTCTGCGCTAGCTAGTTGGACCTAAACATTGATATGAACTGAATCTTAGTCATCATTCGTTAGAACTGTAGGCGTGCTCATTTAGTCCATCCAAATGAGCTTTTTGGCCCAAGCTGGCGAGCAGCAGTCAAATCTGCTGTTCGTAAATTTCAACCAAGACGCCTCGTAAGTTTGATATTACTTGTGTGATTATCGTGACCCATTTGGTTTTTTCGTTTTGTTTATGAATTTCTGACTGGTGATATCAGCACACAAAACTTGAATGGATCAACTCGCAACCTCCCAAAAATAGCAACCTTAACGTTGATTTTGTATCTTGTTACAGGTCTTTACAAACTGGATCAAAGACTGGCTTTAAACTATATCCGTTGAACTCTGTGGAGAACCTGGAGTTTACTCATGAAAACAATGGTAAGGAATGGAATACTCCCCCCCCCCCCTTTTTTTCTGACCAAATGCGTTTCAAAAATCAAAGCAAAGGTTAGCTTTTTAGAGTGTAGATGTGATATTCCTGTTTCCATCAACAGTATTCTCTAATCACCATTAAAAGATCACAGTCATCAATATGTTCCATTTACTGCTTCAGTTCTAGACTCTAGTATCCTAGACTAATAAGACCAGTTTTTGTCATGTTAGCCTAGATCTACCTGTCAACTTGCTGTTGTTATATCTGGTACATCAGGTTACAACGTGACGTCACATCATAGTCTGCAACTGACAAAACCATTTCGCATCCGTTGAGTCAGTAATAGGCCAGTCCAGTGGCCTAATTAGTAGTGTTTGTTGCCAATTTTACAATACAAAATCGTAGCGTATAAATACTAAATGTGCATAGCTGTGCCAGTGGGTGATTGTGTGTGTGGATGGGGAAGGAGGGGGAAGGAATCCGAAGCACTCTCTCTTTTTTTCGCTCTTGAACAAGCAGTACACACAACACACATTAGTACTAGTCATATACGTCACTATCAAGAGAAGGTTAATAACCCAGAAAAGCACAGAGAGAAGGGCATGATCCAAGCACTCACAGTGTGAGTCGAGCCCCTAGTCTGCAAGCCATATTTTAGTATGAGGGTCTGGCCTTATGTAGATAGTGCCCACATGTAGGCTAGATCTAAATTTCTAATTGTAAATGCACCTATACATGCAACAAGATTTCTAGGACAGCAGCAATAATTTAGTAATGTGGTCATTTTCTAGCACAAATTTAGTTTGCACCATTTAAACAACAAAACTCGTTTAAAAAAAAACAATGCGATAATGTCTTTAAAATATTTACAGCTTCAAATTTCCTTTCAGTCGAGAAGAACATACCCTCCCTTTGTCGCTTGTCTGGGTGACTAAAAATCGTGCACAGGGGAAAATCACTTAGTCAGGCAAGACAAGTCACTGACTGACTAAAACTGGCTCATTTCCATATGAGTAGCATTTGTGGCTGATCAAAACAGCTGGTAGAACTGCAGCCTAAAGCACAGTGCGAGAAAACAGATCAAATATCAGCAAAAATATAAGAGCTAAAGTAGAATTTTCAGTTACTTAGGGAAGGTGCATCATTGATAGATCCTATCACAGTGTTTTGCGGTTCAAATGAGCCATTACATTGACCTACCTAGCCTCTGCGTGAACAGGTGAGATCCGGTGCAAATGAAAAGTCTCTGGCTGGGATCAGACTTCGCCGTAAGTATGGTAACACAGATGTTCATGTTTCAAGGCCTTGTCTATGATGTTATTGTTGAAAACTTACTTTAAAAATTACATAGAAAAGACTCTTTAGGAACTTGAAAATGCTTAGAACTTGAACTTTATAGGAAAACTTTGAAACTAGAATAACAGAAAAAAAAAAGTGTTTTCACTTAATGATATGCCTCTCATTCAAATTTACAAAAGAAATAAAATGAAAAGTGTTAACAGTGCTCATTTGCTTTGCTGTAGCAAGCAGGAAAAAATTTGGCACAATCTGTTGTTATTTTTAGGTGTTTGTTGTCTGCTGCGTTTCAGCTCGTGATGTCTATGTGAACAGTTTAAAAATGTTTTTATCTTAGGCTTCCTGTGATGAATTTCATTTTAAATCAATAAGTGATCGTGTAAAAAGACATTTTCTGCAGGTTTGATCATTTTTTTTTATCTTTAAAAGTGATTTAGAGGGGAAAAAAAAAACCCCACATCACTCTATGTGTGACATCTCCTAGAAAGCGAAACAAGGGAAATCATGCATGTGCAATCACAAAAAAATGATGTAAGCACAGAAACGCACTAGGTGGGGAAATCTGGTCCCTTGAAGATACTTCAATGTTACTTTTAGCCTAGTGCCCGTTGGATTCCTGCATTGTAAATCCTCCATGAGCAGTGGCTAGGAGTTTCATACGTATCTCTTTTTTTTTTCCTTTAGAAACTCCTTGTTTTATGAAAGAAAATTATGAACATTTTGCAATGAACATCATATTTTAGATTTGCGTGAAAAAAATTGCAAGCAAAATTTCATTTTAGTGGATCAGATATAATAATCTTTTTACCGGGTAACCAGTGATAATGTGGCATAAGAGTTAAGTGATTAAAAGTTATAACTGATCATGAAACTGGTTTGGATTTTTAAAATATGGAGTGTAAAATGCTGTCAAAGTATTTCACACTTGAATCACACTATTTGCAGTAGATGCTGTAGGCCATACTGTTACTGTGAGTTTGCGTGGTAGGCTAGATTTATTAGTGGGAGATTAATTCTGGTCCTCGATCAGAGCAGGGCTTTTGTCCAGTGATGATCTTTATGTTTCGTTTTTGTGCTGGTGCAAAGTTTACTTCACTTCAAGTGAACATCCTTAAAAACAGCTCAAACTGTTTGACAATGAAACATACACATGAATTGGTGAATGAAAAAGCGAATGAGTGACAAGTGATAAATGGCACTGAGATCCAGTTTGACAGTGTAGGCTACATGTTATAATAAGCCCAGATGATTTCAGCCCTTCTGTCCCCCTGCTTCTGAAAAAGAAAACTGATTCACTCGTGATTGTATACTTGTACTTCTTATTGCAAATGGCAACTGTGAGAAACTGTCATGGGAGATTGCTTATTGTTTTGACACTGTTTACTTGCCTGTGCTTCAATCTAACTGGCCAGTATTAAACTTTAAGCGAGGCTAGGACAAAGAACACTGCACTTCTCAAGGTAATAGCAGTCCCGTCAAAAAGAAACAGGGAGAAGGGAGGGGTGAGGAAAAATAAGCCTACTTTGTGGTGATTTAAAAAAAAAAAATTTTAGTTGTGATTATAAAACTGATTGCTGCTTTGCGGTAGACTGAACATTCTGACAGCATTGCCTTTTAAAGCAACATTTTCTTTATACAGCATTATACTGCAAAAGCCTTGAAAGGATAGGCTTAAATCATAGGCTTATATTATAGGTGAAGCTGTCTTTGCTATCAAGCTTCTTTATAATTCGAAAAGACCAATACATAAACAAAGTTGATAGAAATAGAAAATCATTGTATCGTCATACTTTTTAGAAAGCCTGTTATAAAACTGTAGTCTTTCTATATATGCACAGGTGTAGGATGTCTACACGACGCAAGTTCCAAAACTGAAACAGGACAATGTCAGTGTGTGTAATCATAAACAGTGAGGGACAGTTCGGTTATGAAAGTACCAAACACTTGAAACTGTAATCAAGACAAGAGTCAATGGATGACAGAACTTAGAGCACTCTGTCAAAACAAGGGAATCATGTGGATAACAGGGTGCACTGTGCATTAGCTTGTAATTTTTAAAACATTTGTTTTGATTTTTTTTTTTTTTGAGATTATAGATATGTATACATCCCAAAAGGATTTTGAAACACAATTATAGTCTTCAAGATAATATCAGTCATCAGTTTGGTGCCTTTCTATGAATCTTTCATGCCTAGGCTACCTTTCAGACTTGCGTAAAAAAAAGTGCAATATATGTATGTCTATTGATTAGCAGCACATCACTTTTTGATGCACAATTGTATCTTGGGAAGTTAGTTTACTTACATCAGAAATTTGAGTGGATCATTCTCTACAATCAACAAACAACTGAGTCTGGGAGCATTATTTCTACTGTTAACCAGTCTGGGAGTATTGTTTTCTACAGTTAGCCAGATCTAGCTTAGAAACTTGGGGTGCATAATTTTCTATAATAACCAGATCTAGACCTGAAATGCTACAATCAACCAGATGTAGCACCTGAAATCCGGGTGCATAATTCTCTACAATCATTAGATTTAGCATCCAAAACTCAGATATATATATATATATTGTGAGCTCAGTTCTCTGTTTGCTCTATCTCCATTTTTCACTTTTTGAGGAAATTGATATTTTATGTTTTTAGCAACTATTTTTGCATGTAGGAGATAGGACAAAGTGATTGGTGAAATAATTACATTATATGGTATATTTACTATCCCTCTTTCATATGACATATATGTATCTCCAAATAGCCCAAAAATGGAGATAGAGCAACAAAGAATTGAGCTCTTGATATGCTTCTCTACAATCAACACGCGAGTTTCGGGTACAGAATTCTGTAGGGTCAATTTAGAACCTGAGTTTTAGGTGTGGAACAACATCTTCAAAATACAGTGGCCTCCACCTAAGAGCCCGGTCACCAGGAGACAAAAGAAGTGGGCTCTTAGGTGGATTAAAAAATTATGCAATCCATGTGACCACTGTCTTGACTGTTACATGATTAATTAATGGTTACCGTTAGTTAAAGTTTTATCTGTGCGAGGAAGAGCAGCTTTGTCCATCATGTGTGTGTTTATTGTAACTAGATCTAATAGTGCCTGACCAATCTTGGTGTATAATTTTGTCAACAGCATTCAGCTTCTTTTAAACATCAAATGGGGTTCCACTTGACAGTATCATTTTGATTGAAAACATGATAATTATGGCTATGTTACCTACGGATAATTGCAGGAGTTACCAAGGTGTTTAAAGTTAGTTAGACCAATCGAAGTAGGGAAACAGCTAACCAGAGAGGAAGCTGAAGTTATTCCTCCTTATACAAAAAACCAGTCATGGA
Source organism: Peronia peronii (assembly GCA_039654565.1). Lineage (NCBI taxonomy): Eukaryota > Metazoa > Mollusca > Gastropoda > Systellommatophora > Onchidiidae > Peronia > Peronia peronii. The sequence continues at coordinate 41,128 of JBCEWB010752129.1, read as the reverse complement.
CGCTGCTCCCTGCTAATCCAATCCACGTGTGGCCAGATTATGCAGTCATACATCAACTGTCAGTCCCCCTCCTGGTATTCCTGTTCTCTCCACTCCTCCCCATTTTACTGCACATCTAGCATTGTGGGTTGTTAACAAGGGTCTGACGTGAAACTACACTCTGGCATGTCTCAGCTTAACACTGAACTCTTGTGGAGTTTTTATTTGGGAGTGGGTTCTTAGGGAGGTATATTATAGATTAAAAAAATTCTGTCTCACCACAGAGGTGGGCTGTTAGGCAGTGGGTTCTTACTTGGAGACCAGTGTATTACTATTGGGGAATTTACTTGATGGAGTATAATTTTGAATATGTCTTACTCTGTACTACAATGGGCATGCTTTTTTGGTGGGCACTGAAGAAAGAGTATTGTTTCTTTATCTCTTTGCTTTATCTGCTCATGTGTGGTGCCTCACATTTGTATGGTTACTGAAAATATAAGTACACCTGTAGTCAATTATTGTACAGGAGTAAAATCATCATATTCAAGCAAATCTAACAATGGTCATGAAATAATGAGTAAATCAAGGTGAAATTATGATTCAGTGTCAGGTCTTTTTCATTAGCTCATTGCTCTAACAACAGGGCTAACAAAATTGCTGAGAATCATTAAAAAATGATGTCGGTCCCAACAGTGTTGTGCACTGCACCTGAATAGTGTCATCCAATTCAGGAACATTAATTATGTTCAGTCTACATCACGAATGATAAAAATTTTCAAGTTAGAGATACAGAAGATAGATAGAAACATAGATCTTTTAGTCATAGATGAGGTTTTTGTTATTTTATGGAAGAAGAAGTACATACAGTTTGGTAGTAAAATATTTTTAATGGAGTTATGAAACTTGACATAGATATGCATATCACATAAATTTGTTTACCACTCTTGCCATTAGAGCGACCAAATATACATCTTGTGGAACGCCTGTTTGCCAGCAGTCTTGTGGCATTAGTGAGCAGTGATCATCCCCGCAAACTCGATGTTTGTCACTTCAAGAAGGGTTCAGAGATATGCAACTATTCATATTCAAATGCAATCTTGGCTGTCAAGCTAAATAGAATGGTAAGATAGATATTTATTAGTATCGGTTTCCTCATTTGCTTAGAAATTTAATATGTAATTAGTTGTGAATATTGTCATAATGCTTGTGGCATAAACTGACACTAATTTTATGTTCAAACTTCACATATATTAATATTAGCATAGATCTGTTTCATGAGAAATATTCAGAGGGCAAACTGGAATGGCAACAGGCCCAAATCTGTTCCATCAAGTAAGAAATTTTCACAGCCTTATTTTATATATATGTATATATATATATAAAACATTCATAGAATTCTCTTGTAAATTATAGCAATGTTGTGATAAAAAACTCAGAAATTCATGTTTTAATTTCTCTTCTATCAGCGTCTGGTTGTGTGTCTGGAGGAGAGCTTGTATATTCACAACATCCGTGACATGAAAGTGTTGCACACAATAAGAGATACCCCACCTAATCCTCGTGGAATCTGTGCCCTGTCACCAAACAATGACCATGCATATCTGGCATATCCTGGGAGTGCTCAAGCAGGGGAGGTTCAAATATTTGACACAATCACGCTGGTGGGTAAAATGCTCTATCATGCAAAGTGTCACTTCTCTTCGTGTTTTTTTTTTTGTTATTGTTGTTTTTGTTACTATTGTCCAGGAGGTCTACAAATTTTTTAGACGTTGCCTTGCTCATAACATCTAGAAAACTGTTGAAGAAGTTCTTGAGAGACATTAGAATAGAAATTTCGTTACTGATTTCAGTATTGCATAAATTTGTCATCTCATTTGTGACCAGTTTAATATTTTTGTCAATGTTGTCTCTATCACATTTGTATATAAATTGGGTTTGCTGTGGGTATGTGTTAGTTTGGTTGAGCTTGAATTCTGAGGGGATGGCACCACTGATGTCACCAGAATTATTTGGTAAAAAAGTGTAGTGTTAGGTTTTGTTCTCTCAGATGGTTAATTAGAATTTGTTCACTGCTCTGAAGTTACATTTTATGTTTGATTATTTGTTTGATTAAATTTCATCCTTAGAAATTGTTCTTTATGTAATAGAATTCTGCTCAAATAAAAATTGTTAGTGTTTACTTTTATGTTTATCATCCCTTTTTAAGCTGGCCAGTAGTTTGGCCTAAAAAATCATTTTGACAACTATTTTCTTGATTCCTAAGATCCATAGATAAGTCATTCACATATATGTGCCACCATATGAGGTTTTACTGTTTCTGATATTTGCTATATATGCTAAATTTGTGTATGTCACCAGCATCAGAGAACTGAAGGCCATGAAAACAAACAAACAAAAGTCAAGCCTTTTTCCTATATATATATTTGTTTCATGAGAAATGGCTGAATCAAAATTGTACTTCCTCAAGAATTGCTGAATCATTCTCTAAAGGAGACGGTTGAAACAATAATAACAACAGCAACAGTAACGACAAAAACAACCAACAGAAAAAAGCCAAATGTCAACTATAAACAAATTCCTCTTGAAGTTTGTATTCCTTTTTGGCACCTTTGTGCCCGTTTTTTAATTGTATATTTAGTGTTTCACTTTAGGTAATTTTTTTTTTTTTCTAAGATAATACTTTTTTAGCTGTTTTATATCATGTCACACAAAGGCCTTTGAAGTAGAATGTGATTTTGAAATTAATTGGAAACTTTTGGGAGAATTCCGGCCCAAACTTATTTTTGCAATTTCCGTATTAGAAATTCATTCATGTGTTTAAACTAAATTTGCATCGTCTTTTATTTCTTATATTGTAGCGGGCAGTCATCAACATTTCTGCTCATGACAACCCACTAGCTGCTGTGGCTTTCAATTCACAGGGCACACGTTTAGCAACAGCTTCAGAAAAGGTACAACCCTTGATGATGAAAGCTGGGGAAATCATTGTTATCTGTTATTTTTTTTACAGTGCCTCTTTAATGGAAAACAAACAAACAAACAAAAAAAACTCACACAGTCTCTTTTTTCATCAGTGGTGTCAGACATTAAGAAAATAATTTTGTCGTGAGATCACACATACATTTTGATACATTGTAAAGAAGATGTGAATGTATTATGTCTGTAAATATAAAGCTCCAGCCACCAGAAATACAGAAAATATTGCTAGAAGTGAAACAACTAAGTCCATTATGCCTTTAAAATATTGACCAATGTGATTGTGGCCAGCTCCTGCTGCACATCTTTCATGTATTTTTACTAATTATAAATTAGTAACATGTATATTTATAATGTTCATGAATGGTGAAGAATTTCACTACATTCCAAACTTTCTCCTTTACAGGGGACTGTGATAAGGGTGTTTGGTCTTCCAGACGGTGCTAAATTATTTGAGTTCAGAAGGGGCCTGAAAAGGTAAAGTGAGCATTGAATGTTTTTTTTTTTATGTTCTTGTGTCCTATAAACACTTCATGAATATCTTACAAACAACCTATGACTACAAATAATGCTTGAATCAGATAGGGGAGGGGGATAGAACTGATAGTTGTCATTCTGAAATCTGTATCGCTTAGCCTTATGTTTGTGTTGTCATTTCCCGAAATATCAAAATGTAATATGTTACTCTGTCATACATTTTAAAAAAAATAATTGATTACATTAATATTGGTGGTACCATGATAGCTGCTTGATGCTTTTGTATGAAAGAACAAATTCTTGTGAATTGTCTATACTGCAGCCATGAAAAACAAGCTGAATTACACTGAGCAATCAACATCTCTTTCTTCTTCCATCTCAGATGTGCAGACATTCACTGCCTTGCTTTCAGTGTTGACTCACTGTTTTTGTGCACATGCAGCAACACAGAAACTGTTCACATTTTCAAACTGGAAGAACAGAAGGAAAAGTAAGTTCTGATCTCGTATCATGTGAATTTGGTGGACTTTGAGGAAAAGTTCTGATTTACCTCTGGTAATTATTTTATCAGTGTTGCATGTGATTACCACTGATAATTTAGTCTTTCGTGCATTGGCTACAAAGAATGGTCTTGATAGCGAGATAATATTGTATAATTAAGTAGTTTAACTTTAATGGTAGATTGTGGTGTTTTATACTGATATTAGCATTTTAAATAATTCCCTGTCATAATGTACAATTTTTACTTCGCAGATGTGATGGATTAAAAACCTGGGCACATTTCTTTGTGCATCGGTGTTCTTTCACTGAAATCATTTGTCTTTATATACCCTACAATGCTTCTTCTTTACACACTGTAGGCCCCAAGAGGATTCATCCTGGATGGGAATCTTAAACAGTACATTTAGAACTTCGGCCAGTTATTTACCAGCAGGCATCTCAGATGTGATGAATCAGGGTCGCTCCTTTGCCACCGCTCGGTTGCCTCATGCAGGGCTGAAGAGTGTGTGTACTATTGCACCGTAAGTGTCAGCTCTTGCTTCATATGTCCAATTCCCTGTTGTGCTTAATCGCATGATATTGTCTGTCATATAATATGAAATGACTTATCTTTTTTTTTTTTCCCCATGAAATTTAAAATTAAGACTTAAGATTACATTTGTAATTCCATAATCCTTTTGATTGTTACTATGATAGCCTTTTAAAGTTTTGAGATCTGATTTCAGGCTTCTGTGTGTGGCAGCTGCAGTTTGGGGAATCTAGAAAGGCGAAATCTCAGTAACAAAATGGATGTTTGGCTTTTAGCATCTGACATGAAGTCTCTGATTTTACTACAGAAATAGCAAGAAAAAAATGGCTATTGATCTCATTTACCACAGTGGCAAAATATGCTCTTAATCCACTCTGAATATTTTCATGATTTGGTTTTGCTACTTTATCAGAATTGTCATTGGAACAAATGTTCATCCATCAGGCCCAGCTGGGGAAGAGTCATAACAGAGAAAAATAGTTTGGATAATTTCCAGCGAGGCATCTGTTCTTTTTCTAATAGAACACGTTTTCTAAAATCGTAGGGAAACAAAACTGAGGCATTACGTAGCTGAAACATAAGTTTTGTTACTGAAATTTTAAAAAATTCTTAGGTAGTGATGGCATATTGTTTTCAGCATACCTTGGATCCATGTTGAGTCAGATTGTAAATTTATGAAGCCGTTAGTGTAGACTTCTCAAAATCCCATTAATTGATGTAAATGACTTTTGTACTATATGGTACGTATATTTTTTATATTTCTGAATTTACTTTAATCCTAATCCTTCATTGTATCATTGCAGTTGTATTGCTAACAATGACAGTTTCGTAAGTTTGTTTACTAATCAGTGCTGATACTGGATGTCGTCTGTTATACTGTTATTTCAATTTGACAGAAATAAAATACCAGTAGCCTGAACTGCTAAAACATGCAAGTCACAGTCAAAGGCAAAGCTCAGGTTCTTCTACAACTGTGCTATTTGTCTTTTGAATTATGATAGTTTCCTCCCAACATATCATCTCTTAAATTCTTTGGGGATTTTGAAGATTTCAGGCTCCATTTGCAGTTGAGGTTGATGCAGAGCATTTCATTTTTCATCATTTTTATTTACCCCAGAAATCACGAAAAACACTGCTTTTAACTATAAATCCATTTGCTGAGACAGATGTATTCTCTCAATGTAACCCTTGTTTTTCCCAGATCATTGTGATTATGGCATACAGTGATAGTCCTATTACATATTTAACCAGTGTGAAAGATTTCAAGGTTTGAAAACAAAATTGTACAAAGAATAATTTGCTAGGCTGTCATTCATCAAGACTCTCTACTGTTTCATTCTGATAAGGGATAAAGTATACATTATTTAAACCTCACTGATTTGTGATTTTATTAATAATGGGTATAATGTTTTAATCCATGTACCTTGTTTTCCCCAGCAAATCCAGTTTTTCATGACCATTTATACAAAGCATTAACAGTAAAGTTCTGAAGGATTTATTTTGTAAAGGGCAATGATTGTCAATAGTTGATACGTTCTATATACGTCTTTCAACCTCCTGGTGGAGGTTATTTCGTATAGTTGATAGAGGAGAGGCTTAATTGAAACAACGATGAGTGTTCTTGCAAATTCAGCTTTTGGCTAGGACAATTGACAAAGAAAATGCTTTGGATTTAGTGACCAAGGTGACAAATCACTACTTGAAGAAACAGTCACAAATACTTTATCTTACCCATTGTTTTCCCTTCGATCCCTTTGTTTTACTATTTTTGTGTATTGCTAAAATTAAATTAATTATCAAAAAGCATAATATAGTACCTCTCCATTCCTAGAGAAAGGAGGCAATGTGTCATACTTTCCATGCGTATTAAATTGTCAGAGGAATTTGCAATAGTTAAAAGTATCATTAAGTCTTTCTGGTGATTGAATGAAATTTCAAATCATTCAATCTTTTATTCTCTTTTTTTTTATATTTTTTTTTTATTTGTTAAAAAAGATTTTAATGTTTGTTTCTTTGTAGAACTTAAATCAGCACTTCAGTAGTGCTCCTTTTTTTTTTTTTCAGCATTATTTTTACACTTTTTAAGGGGTGATGTGGATCTTAAGAATGATTTTTCAGATGTTCGAACAAGCTTCAAATTCGGATTCAGCTTGCTCAAAGTAGAGGAAAAGTTGGAAAATTTTTTTGGTTTCGCGCAATGATAATGTGGCCATATTGGATTTTTGTCTTTAAAATCAGCTGTTTCCTAAAGCTTAAAGCTATTGGAGTATTCAGTCATAGAATAGTTCTATATAAAAGATAATATGCATTGCTTTTTATTTATATGTCATTTAATGTCAGTCGTAAATTTTGTAATATATTATGTGTTAACAGATGTATATATTTCTCTATTTTCTGCCAAATATCCAGTTTTCTTTCAAGAACCATAAATAAAATTCAGGAAAAAATGGCTGGATATTATTGAAACACATCTATGGGGAAAAATACATTAAAAATTTGAAGTCCATTGGTTTAGAAATAGACAAGTCTTAAGAAAAACAGTGAATAAAAAAAGAATTGTACATTTTGAGAAAATTGGAACTGAATTTTCATATCCACCTAGTGATATTATGTTGGCGCCATTTTGAGGCATAAAGACGATGCTTCTGGCCCCAAACATTGTTTCTCACTACAGAAGGGCTCAAAATCTCTAAAAATAGCCATAAAAAAACACAACAACAACAAAAACTGACTTGGATATTTTGACCCCAAAATCCCATTTTCAGACCTCCCCCATTAATATTTGAAACAAACAATAAAAAAGTAACTGAATGCATTTGTTTGTCATCAGTTGGTATCTCCTTATTAAATATGTTTTTGAAGTACTATGAGATGATAATTTTTTTCTTTGTTTACCCAGAGTGATCTGATAGTCAGGCTTCAAGCAAGAATTAATTTTTCTCTCTGCAGTTTTGTTTACCTCGCATTTCACTTCATTTCACTTTTGGCATGTATCTCATCAAGTGTTCTTCCCATTTTTATTAACTGAAAGACCAATTTACAGGCTACAGAAAATTCCTCGGCTGTTAGTGGCCACTCAGGAAGGCCATCTGTACATATACAACATTGATCCGAATGAGGGTGGAGAATGCACACTCCTGAGGACACATGTGTAAGCATTTAATTGTGTTTTTCTTTAATAAGTAATAAGAGGGTGCATAAATGTATGTGTTTTGTTTCGATTCTTAGATATGGATGATAGCACATCCAATAATTATACAGTGTCTATTACTGTAATTTTGATCTGAAGTATTGTTGAAAAATAACGTGCTATAGAAATATAAATGTATAAAGCAATAAATAGTCGAGATAGATAAATGTTTTTTCCATGTTTTTTTTTTTAAATAAATGATGAGGTAGATAAATGTTTTCTACTTGTTTTGTTAGAAATGATGTATGGTGAAGTTTTGATACACAGTTATGCCAGCTACACTGCTGGATCATTTAATTATTAAGTTTATATTAAGCCTGGGGTATATAAGTTGATGAATGTATGACAGTTTCAGCTTGATCAGGTAGAGCTAAAATCTGTTGCCTTTTTTTGTGATGGCATATCACACTGAACGTATTATACTTGATACTTTCATGGGTAACAAATCACAGTAAATAATTAAGTCCTCTGAGTTCCTTTGAATTTAAGGTTTTGTGAAACCTGAACATCTCCCTCTCGTAATAGGAATGAAATCTATGAGCATTGGAATGTTGAAGTTGGCCTAGTGAGTGTTATTGAGTGTGCAAAATGGTAAAAGGTTTTCATTTTTGTTCTCTTCTTTTGTTCCAGTCTAGCTGGCCAGGCCCAGGAGCATACAACCTCATCAGAGGAGGGCTCCAGTGATCGACCTCTGACCCAGGCAGCAGCAGGGGACGAGCCAACCTCCTATGCAGCCACGGTGAGAAGGCCCCAGTCTTCACCATCGGGAGAAGCTGTGGCCCCGTCAGGTAAGCCCCACGCCCCGCTGGTGGCTCCCCCTGGTGATCTCTGGACAACCAACACCAGTTACGCGGACATGTTGAAACGGAAGAGCAGTGGGGGCCCCCAGGAGGCAAGCGCGGATATAAATCCGTTATCCATGCTGGATGAGCTTTTAGCCGAAGGAGGTAATACCACGAACTTGGTGCTTGTAGGCTCATAACCCGCTCCGCACCTGCACTGTTCAGTGCAAAAAACCTAGAGCTGTATGGTATTTAAAGCAAGCATTTTCCTTTATCTGCCTCCTAATTTTTTTCCTTGATAATCTTGGTTTCTAATATCTTGATTGGCCACCTTATGTACAGCAGTTGTAACTCTGTGGGTATGAATGTTGTGGCTTTGGTGTTTATGGTTTCGAGACTGTATAACTTCAGGAATGCTACTTTTGTTTTTATTCCCTTCCTTTAATTAAATTGCCATACCATGAGGGTCCAGACTTTCTTAATCTGTATTGTCATGTTAATTTCTGGTGGCGCTGCAGCCAAAATGGGTGCCAGAGATGCATATTAATATAACTGGTTTCACTGTAACTATAGCATTTTGATACTGTTCTTAAAGTGACAGCATGGAATCTTTAGTTTGCCTATTTGTTAACAGCTCAATAATTATGGAATAATTGGACCTTGATATTCTAAGTAGCAAAAGGAAAGTAATAATTTTAAAGATATGTATCGTTTTCATATTAAAATTGGAGGGGAATTGCACGCATACATTTTTTCTAATTGTCAAAGAGATTGGTTGAGAAGGAAAACTAAAGTGTGGATGAAAAAGAATTATTAACTTGAGGCCAAAGCTGTATCTGTCAGGTTTGATGGTTAAATAAATATTAGGGTTATCTGAATATGTCTTGAATAATGGATCTGCATGAAGTGAGCTGTAGTGTAAAGATGATGTAAAGAGCAAGTCCAAATGAAGATGATGAATTTTAGAAAGGTAAATGTACACTGAAAGTGTTTGTGAAAACATGGGCATGAAAATCTCTTGCTATCAGAAAGTTCTTCAGACTCTCTCAGATTAATACAGGTCATACTGTCACCTCAAGAGCAAAATTGACTAATTCCTTTTTCAGATCCATCTTAACTCAGGAGGTAAAAATAACAAAACGATATGTAACACAGATAATACAGGAAATAGGATATATTCTGTCGTTTATCCAATTTGTCGTTCACATGAAAGGAAAAATTAATCTTGCAGATGATAAAGAATTTCCAGTGCAATTTCCTAAAAGTGGCTTCTTCATTCTCAGTGACTTTTGGTTTCGAACAATAAAGAAATGTGAAGAAAAAGGGATCTTAATAAGGAATAATCCCCCCCCCCCCTCCCCTCCCTCCCCAATAGCTTTGAATAGTCAGTAAGTCAATGGTGAATTCTTCGGTGACAGAATACTTCTGCTTGATTGAAGACAAAGCTATAAAATACATGTTCCTAAGAGTATAGCCAAATAGAAGTAAATGCAAGCAAAGTCATTCAGTGAAAGCCCCATGCCATAAGCAAAATGAAAAAAACAGAAACAAAAAACCTAATTAACTGAAGAATATAGTAAGCATAACATTTCTTTTTATTGTTGTCAAAATGCTCCATTTGAATGGATCAGTAATTGGTAATTTTTTAAAAGAAGAACTTATTTATCACATCAGTGGAGCACTAACAACAACGCCCACAATTTGAGTATGATTTTATGTATTAAAGCAATGACAAATGGTCTTTCAAAACATAGCCACTTTGTAGTAAATTTAAAAGATATGTCAGACTTGACCTGTGAACAAAGTTAAAATTACACTATCAATAATGACAACATTTTAGCAGTTGGTTTGAGATGGTGAAATATGACAGTATCATTTGATCTAAATGTAATCCACACAAGAAAAAATCTGTGCACCATTTTGAATAAGAAAATTTATAAGAAAAAAAAGATGAGGACAAAAAGCAGTTTTTGGAATTGTTTGTATCAAAGATTATTGCAGTTAATGATGATACACAATTTCTTCTCAGATGTTTACTATTGGTAGTGTAGACTTGATGATGCATCAATACTTTCACACAATGCCTCTGAGCAAATCAATAGTGGGTTTAAATATTGTTAAAGATCAAAATTTTAACAATTTAGCCAATCTGTTGGGCAAACTTGATTTCAGCCATTTTTTTGATGCATCAGCTGTTGTCACAATTGAATTAAATAATTTGCTTTGGCCTCCAGAAAGACACCAAGATTATCTCAACCAAATGATCCAGAATCTAAAAATAAATTAGGTTTGCTCCTTTATGTCTTTAAAGAGAAAAAAAAACAACAGGTTGCCTGTCTACATGATTTCATATAGTGAAGTTTCAAGTTATAGCAAAAAGGTGAGTTTGTAGGTCATGCATGCATGTAATATCTGAAGATAAAAACTAAAGGGCATGTGGAGATGAGGCGTAATTTACTGACCAGTATGGCTCACACCTGTCATGTAGCAACAAAGAACTGTTCAATCAGTGGATTAATTACAAAGTGCATCATACTTTGAGTTTCCACTGCCCAACTGGTGTCCCATCCTCAAGGTTTCTTACATTTCCTGTGGTACAAGTGTTACAATCCAGTGATCATTTATTGTAATACTAGGTACAGTAGTTTTGTTGAATATATGGAGCAAGGCTTTAGATCTGGTGCATGCGTAATTTCACTACTGTTGAGAAGTTCATTGTAAACAAGGCATGCTCCTCTTTCCCAGATGTGTCTGCATGTAGTTTGTCAATGATCTGAGCTCAGAAATATCATATCTGTCAAAATGACAGCCAGTTAGCCCTCTCTGCAGCCAGCATGACATATGCTGAGCTTTGCGCTGGTATTGACATATCAACTTTTTGTTGATTTGATGAGAATCTTACCACTTTAGAGCAAATCATGTGAGTGACAACTACTCATGAATTATTTCATTTGTTCACTTGAAGACCATACCGCAGCTGCTCACTCAAATGAAGGAAAACACCAGAGAAGATAAATTCTGGCATTTTGTGAAATGTGTGAAAACTCTTGGATTAGAGGAAACTGAACTACACCTTGTTCCAGTATGTGTCAGATCTTTCTTTCTTCCACCACAAATTGCCTGAATTAACCATTGATATCCAAGAGATGACCTGTGGAACTTGAGGGCAATCTCTCTGCTTCATTACTGGAGCTGCAATCAAGACCATGTTGAAAGACCATACCAAATCATGTAATATGAAACACTGAAATCAAACACTGCCATGTCTTGAACAATTTTCTGTGCATTTGTGTTAGGATCTGAAATGGCATATAAGCTATGTGTTATAAGATTGCCAATTACTTCCAGGTCAGATAAGATTTTTTGGGAGGATCTTTTATCACAGTGTACATTCCTGTGCTAGACTTTGACTGCAGAATTTTTTTATCCTTAAACTGATCATACACTTCTGCTGAATTTGATTCAGGAAAATTTGTAAATCTCAATGGTATGACCTGGTCCCTGTCTTCTCTGACATCCATTCTGATCTTGTATGTTTCTCCGGAGTGTTTGTAAGGCAGTGTTGTCTCAGTGTCAGTTATATTTGCATAGACTGAGCCATGTAAATGTTGTACTGATGCAGTATCAGTAACCAGCCTAGTGTCAACGTGTATTTGTTTCAAGCAATGTGTATTGTTGAGGTGCGTGGCCTGAGGAATTTACCCTCTTTCTGTGAACTCTGTGTGAATTATTGTTTGTATTGTTTCTCTCTATGTTTTTCACCCTCATGCCCTATTTCAGTCTCTGAATTTTCTTTCGTTGGAATTTTTGCTTATCAGTTATGAGAGAATTTCCAAATTTCGACTGTATTATCAAAGCCCTCCTTTGCATATTTGATGCAGATAATCAGGATGGATGTTCAGTGTGTTATTCAGCCTGTTTATTGTCTGAGGACATCTCTGCATCCTGCCTCCCTTCCCCTTTTTAAGTTCTGGTTCATTTTGAGGCTGAAAAATACATGTATCAATAAGTGTTGTGTGCATGTATAGATCTAGTACGCACTATGGGCTACATTTGTTCAGCACAATGTATGCTTTATGTCAATTTTTTTAGTTTCTCCTACTGTTTCTGGTTTAGTGGCCAGATTCGAAGAAATGTTGAAAGTGCAGTGGAATTGACTGTGATTCTGTCATGTTTTGTTTGTTTTGGTAGGAATTATTATCTATCAGGTATGATTCATCTTTCTGTCAGTGTCAGACACAATGTGGGCTCAATCAGTTTTAATTTCATCTTTTTGATAATTCATTGCACAATCTCCTCCCCCATCACACACACACACACACACACACACACACACGGATGCGCTCTTAGATGCTAAAATATAGAGTGGTTAAGAATATGAGAATTCTCACATAAATCCTAATTTTACTCACATTATTTTTGTCTAAAACTATCTGTAATATACCAGGGATGAGCTCATCTTATTTCACCATTTCGTTTTGCTTGGGATGAGACTTTCAGCCATTTATATTAAAATCAGGATAATGGACCTCATGAATAATGGAGAGTTTATATGATGTTGAAAAGTTGTTATGGAGAAAACAGCAGTTCCATGCATTAGTTTTTGTCTCCTTTGGTTTTATTTTCCTTTCCAATTATAATGATATGTGCATTGGTTGATGCATCTTGTGAAAAGAAAAGTTATAATTTGTTATAGGAGGTGATCAGGAGAGTAATAATTGTTCCTTGATTTTTAACATAGATATTTCATTTCTTTTCCTGATAGAAAACGTAGCATGCAGAAAGGAGGAAATTGAAATAACAAGTGGTTACAATAACAGGACGTTTATTGCACAGTATTATGGATTGCAATACTGCAGGAGGGAAGATAGCAAAATGTTTGTGGTTATTGAGACATTAAATTTTACAAGGATGAAAATAAAGACAAATAAGAATGAAAGATCAGTCATTAAATAAGAAAAACTTTATTTGTCCTTAATAAAAGAAAATTAGATTCACAGTTGATGAGACACAGTGCACATGTAAGATAAATTCACACTCATACGCATACAGACAGAAAATCATAAAAAAGCATAAAACAAGGCAAACTTGAGAAAAGCTGTTGGAACATGATGAGCATACCATTGATAGCGAAATTGAATTTCTGAAGAGCTCTTGATCAGTTCTTGGGGGTAACAATTATATGTGATTGGCTTTTAGTCTCATTTAAACCCTTTAAAAGTGACAAGAGTAATGAGCCGTTTTTTAGTCTAATGAGCCATTTTTTTCAATCAGCGAGGCAACTTCTTTTTGCCAGATATATGAGGTATAAAATATTGTAGAGAAGAAAAAAATCGCTTTTGCTTTTGTTATTTTAAATATTGGAACCAAAATTGTGAAAAAAATAATACTGATATGAGGGGAAAAACATTTTCATCACATAGTTTCAGATAACAAGAGCAGAAGTTTTTTCCCTCTTTGTAATGCTTGCATTATACCGCTTGTATCTGGCAAAGGAGGAAATTTGGCTGACAGTTAAAAATGGTTCATTAGGAAGTTTTGACATATAGTTACACCAACTTTGTGGTGGAGAAAGCAAAAAAGTGTAATATTTAGATCCTAGATGTTGAAGAAATGTTGGATTCATAAACCCAACCACAGATATCCTATGGGGAAACTGACAGCAGCAAATTCTTTTATTCACCATTGTTTCATTTTGATATTGATTTTGTAAGGTTGTTGTTATCATCATCACCATCATCATCCACAACACCATCATGTCACACAGTCTTCAACACAGACAACCAGATGACTTAACATGTAAACAGCAAATGTAGACTCAAATATTTAAACAACAACAAACAAAAAAATTGAAGATCCAAATTTTTGAACCCATTTAATTATTCTTTAGAGTATCATCATCATCATCATCATTGCTATTTCATACAAATGTCTTAAAATTTAAGATGGACTATGTACCGGCAACTAACTCAATACACTAAGTAAAACAAGCAACAATCTGTAGAACTTGACATGTTAGAAAAATTGAAGTAATTGTACTTGCCAAATTTTGGAATCTCTTAGTTCTTTGTCAGGGCAACAAAGAAAAAATATAAAATGTAAGTAGGGCATTTTGCTGTATCATCATTATCATCATGAGCATTATTATTATTATTATTACTGTTGTGAAAGCTGGTATGAAATCATTTGTCAGGATGTTTGTTTGTTTAATCAGACTTCTTCCCATCAAATATAATAATGAACAGGAACTGTGAACATTAACGGTATTATGATAAGGGCAGTCAATAAATGTTTGGGATGAAATGTGTGGAAAGAAATGAATTAGTGTACATTGATGTAGGATGAGGTAAAGTAATAGACTGTGAGAGTGACAGTTTCATTTTTGCTGCAATAATGACTTTGTACAGTGGCTTCAAAGGGGCTTTGCTGGTAATATGAGATTTTACTGACCATGGAATGCACAGGAAAATTTTGAAAGTGAAAATCTCAGCACAGAGGATTTGAAAGACATTTTTTCATCAAAATAAATTATACTCATGTCTCTTTTCTTTGACACTAATAACTTCATACATGGAAAATTTGACACCTGAGTCACATCATTCCATTTTGTGACATTACATGTACATTTCATGTTTCATAGACATGATAGTCATATTTGCAGCAGTCCATAGCAAATATACATGTTATAAATTAATTCAGGCCGATTTCCCTAAACTGTCTGATCATCAATGCTTTGTTTCAAATACAAGATGTTGCTAACTCTGGAGAACAGCATTTGACATAAAGAGTCCAGACCCTATTGTTTGAAGTAGATGTATCCAAATTAGAATAGCTTATCAGTGTACGTGATAATATAAAATTTATAGGGATAGGGTTTTTTTTTTTTTGTTGTTGTTATTTTTCAAATTTTTATCTGGGGATAGATTAGTAGTGGGTGCACATCTATCCCAATAGATTTAGCTAATATACATGTCAGCACTGCCCAGCCCCTATTATTTTAAAGTATGAGTACTACTATGAGCTGTAGATTTTCATCAATTTGTTTGACATCTCTTGTGCATATTTAGTCAGTTATTTACAGTATGTGCATTATCTCAAAGTAAATCATTTACTCTGAATTTGCTCAAGCTACTCATAATTGTGGAATTCGGAAATCCATGATTTGCTGTCATCCTGCATTTTAAACTTTGTGTATGGCATGCCATTGTGTTGTTTAGGTTGATAAGGCCAAGTGGTTAAGAGTATCAAATTTTGTGGATGTTAGGAAACTACATAATCAGAAATTAGCAGTGTTAATTTAGTCTTTCTTATGCTTTGGTTGAACCAGTTTTATGTGTTGCCACTGACAAAGATTAGCAGAAAAAGTAAGATGTATTTAACATTATCCTGAAGTATGAAAATTTGAAATGAGATATATCGAGATCGATCGCATGATTGAAGGATTGTTGCTCATATGCTGATTAGATTTGTGTACATGTGCTGTGCATTTTATCTCTTGACAAATGATGAGCTTTTAGACGTTCACATCAAGAAACTCATGTGTGAGTGATGAGCCCTCAATCATGTTTCAGACTCAAAATACTTCATTGTTGATCAGATTTAAAGCTTTTAACGTAAAACTATTTCCAACATTAGAACACTGTTTTCAATTTACAAACAGATTATTTGTGTAAATGTAACTGTTATATTATGTATTTATAATTCTTCTAGATGTGAAAATGGTACACCTTGACTTTCTAGCTTTGATAAAGATGAGACTTTTATTTCACAGCATGTATTTGTGCCATTTTAAATGCCAGCTATCAATCTTCTTTCAGACTCACAGCCCTATCAGGATCCCCTGGATGGGGCCGTTGGAGGTGAGGAGCCTATAAGTGCCCTTCGTATTCATGACGACAGTGAGTTCCCTCCCATGAGTCCCAAGGCCCAGTAGGCAGGAAAGTGATGTGATGGCAACTGGACTTACTCATCAAGTTCACAGTCCACACTTTTGGATTTGATATTTCAGCTTGGCATTTGTGTGTATGAACAATAAGTATATTTGTGAGGGTCTTCTGGTGCTATAACCTTACAGCTGTGTGTCTTGTTTGTTTTTTTTTTTTAAATTATCTTTCCTTTTTTTTAGCTGTAAGGTTAAATATCATCAGCTTTAAGGTGAAAAGGCTTGTAGGAAATCTGCCAGTACAACAGCAAGGAAAATGTTTAAGATCTCTAGGTAATGAGAGGGGCAAACTATCAATATCAGTGCTTTAGTAAATTCAAATTGTTAAACCTTTTTTCCCCCTTCGATTCCTCTAGAGCTTTTATCCTACATGGCACTGTTTTTTTTGTTTGTTTTTTTTTCTCTCTTCACAATTCTATTTGCCAACCATATATTCCCTCCTTTGATTGTAATTCATAGATTTAAAGATATACATAAAATGGAAATCGTATAAGTTGATCTAAAGACCATTTAAAATTTGTTACACAGAGCCACTAAGTATTCACCTTTTTTGTTGTTGGAGCTTGTGACCAGTTTGCCCTTTTGCCATAAAAATGATGATATATGTGCTACCATAGAACACTCTCACCAGCAAAAAAAATGTAAAGGTACTTTTGAAAAATTTTATTCGTAATTTACTAAGAGTAGCAACAAGCAAACAAAAAAAAATGTCGTTATTGTGGTTTTGATGTATCTACTGTAAAGCTTATGTTTTTGGGGTTACTTCAGCAGAGTAGACAATCTGAAAAGCAAGGAGAGAGTTTTAGTTGAGGCAGAATGTGATTGTTAGGAAGACTGTCATCCCTTTATTTCAAAATCCTTTTGTTTATTTCCTTGGGATTATAGTGACATTTTTTAGCTTCAGAGAGAAACATCCTTCACTGATGCAGTTGTTGACATATATATCAAAGGCACATTGTCACAATCATAGCACAACTGTCCAACTCATTTGTTGTGGTTATGAGAAAACTTGACACTTATTAATACTTTTGCTTGAGTGAAAAGTGTGATTCAGCCAAAGTGAAAAATATCCAAGTTTTTCTGTATTTCCTACTGGAGATGAGCTATAGCAAATTTTTTCCCAGTACCACAACTATGTCCTTGTTCATGCACAGTGCTGTGAACTCAAAACTTTCCAGAAGTGACTTGAGCAATGAGCCAATTTGACCATCTGCCAAATTACTTCCCTTTGCCAAGTACAAGCGGCATGAGATGAGTATTGTCAGGAGGAAAAAAAAATACCACTTTTTCTCTTGTTATTGAAACATGAGAAACAGAAAATGAAAAATTCACATTGTGATGAAAATGTTTTTTTTCTCAGTATTGATTTTCTTTACAGTGTTTGTATTATTTATACTTCTTGTTCTTGGCAAAGAAAAATAACTCAGCGGCTGAAAAAAATGACTCATTGTACTATGACGACGACTTGTCAGTACAAAAGTACTGAAAATAAAACAAATTAATGGTGGAAGTGATACAGAAAGCAACACTTACAGATGATCACAGAAAGTATTTAATGTAAGTCTGTCATAACTTAATTAATTTTTTTTTTTTTTTAAAATACAGAGCTGAATGTTGTGTCAGTTAAAATGCCAGTCTTCATGAATCGGCTGGACAGTTGAGTATTAGCGTATATAATCATAAATGGTTCATTTGCATTCAAATGATAGTCGTCAAGCCTTTAATGTTGGAGTCAAAGATGTTGATCAGATATGTCAGTGTTATTTAGGATTTAATCCTATAAATGCCAGGTCACTGACACAGACAACATACAATATCTAAATCAGTGATTGCATGCTGGATGGTCTATCTTGCTGTGCAGTGAGAGCTCAAAGTAGTTCCTTTCTTCAAAGATCTATTTAGATCTCTTTAAGTTAGTTCTCTATATATCAGAGGCTTGGCACTATTAGGGTTTGTGGAAAATCTCACTGTGAAGTAAATTAGAAATGGAAGTTCTGCCTTGATGAAATTTGTCAGCATTAGATGGGAAAGCCTCAATAGGATGATATGCCCGTGATGAAGTAGTGAATCCTGACAAATGCACCTTAGAGTGGCAGTCTTATCTTATATTTAATAGGGTTGTTTTTGCCAGCCATTTTACTTCCCCGTCCTGGGTGCAAAGTTTGTTATACAAGCTCTGTTGTACAGACAGAAAAATCACTTGCCTTCTGTTCATTCAGAATCTTAACAACAGAAAAAGTTGACAAAATTATTGAAAGCAGAAAATATCTTTCCTTCATTTTTAAGTTTTTGGAGTTTTTCCATTTTGTGTACTCCTAGCAAAAGACTCAGAGGTGATTTTTATGCCTTTACCAAACCTTTTTAACAACTCTTATCTAATAAAGATAGGGAAGTAATAAGGTTGGGAAAAACCATCCTCATTCTCACAATCATGTACTTGTTGATTCATTTTAGTGTTATATACATGTACATCCTATTTGTGCCAGAGACATAGTCATCACAGGTTTGAAGTATCATAATATATACAATGTAAGAGGTAAATTTTGTAATGTTCGATGAAGAAAAGAGTTTCATGACATGGATAAGACTGGTGAGTTTTTGTACCAACAAAATTGCAAGATTTTTTCACTCATTCAGGGCTATTTTCTCTCCTTGTAACTGGTGACCACCATGGACAAAGTGGCTATATTTACATCAGACAAGTGTTAAAAAAATATCCGGGTTAAATATTTCCACCCTTGAAAATTTACCTTATCTGTTAATAACTTCCTTTAGGATATTACTTTGATTGCAATAGAGCATAGTTGCATATAGCATTAACAATGTGGAAAAATTGGGGATTCAGAAAATTGTGGAATGGCACATGTTCCTCAAATTAATTAACTAATGTTCTGCACACAAAGTGTTACGGAGATAATGACGATAAAGATAACTGACAGGACAGGTGTGAATCACTGGATCTGTTATATATGAGGCTCAGATCACACATCTCACATATTGTTACTAGTTCAAAATTTGTGCCAAAACACATTGACATCCAAAAGTATCTTCATCATTTGAGTCCACAACCCAGGAAACTGAGGTAGGATTTCTGCGCAGCATTCATGATTGCATTTTTAAAGAATTTTTTTCAAATGAAATTAACCAGCATTAGGTACAGTTTTTTGATCTGGAAAAATATGTAAAAAGTTGTGTTTCCACTACCAAAGAAATTTGTGACAGAGGAGTAGAAACATATTGCAAAGGATTGTCAGTGTTTTACTTGCTTATAAACCTTAGGCATGTTAGTGTTGTATGTGCTTATAAATTGTTCTGTCCAGTTAAAGCCTGATAGTGTTGTATTAACCTGCCATTCACAAAATTCATGAGCTGTTAATGTTGTGCTAGTATGTATGTGGCACATATCTGTGCTGGGATTTAGATTTTTTAAAATGATTTATTCTCGATGTCCATGAGATTATTCTCATTCTTAATGTTCATGTTCTCCATTTTGTGTCATTTTACAACCAGGTCACTTGGACCTGGAGGCCAACAGTCGTTTGTCTTTAATGGGTTTGGCCGTGGAATCCATATTATGGCATTGTATGTCTGCTCTTATTTGCTATGTTAGTTTATTCAGCTTTTCTGGCATATGATAATATTATGTAACTCAGTGTGACAGTAACTCATTCATTGTTTCATTTTCTGCTGTCTGATTCTTGGGACATTTAAGCATTTGATCCAGCTTGTAAAAGACAAATATAGAATGGATGTACAAATTTTAATAAGTGATGGGATCAAAGTTTTAAGAAAATAAAGAGTTTTTATTGTTATGACTCTCGTGTTCTGGTAGTGATGCAACTAAACTTTAAAAGCGTTTGTACTTTATTTCTTTTCTGGGATAGTGAAGGAACAGACAGCACAAAGCAAAGCCAGCCTTGCAGATGTGACAGGATGCAATATAATAATTAAAACATTTGACTTGCTGCCAGGTGTATTTGTGCTCATTGAATGGTCATGCCTGTATGATCTGAATAAATTTGAAGAGTTGTAGAAGAAAGAATTAATTTAGCATCAAGGATGTACTGAAACAGGTGAACATTATAATTTGTGGGTTGGATAAAAATCTGATACCAAGCTGTTAGGTTTCTCATGAGCAAAAAAAAAAAGAGAATCTTTTCATAGCCAGAGACTACAAGAGAAGAGAAAATCATGATCTTTGTATACAATGACATTGATGAAAGTGCTATTTTGTATCTGAAATGAAATTACTGATTGCTGAGTAAAGACGCATTCATTAACTATACGAAGCTCTGTTTTCTAACCTTGTTTTGGTAGTCATTTCTGTCACTATTATGACAAACCATTTGTTTTTGGTTTACAAAGATTGCCAGCATAAAAGCATAATGTCTGAAGTTCCTAGATGGAGTTTGAAATGTGAACCGGGTTCACAGAGCAATCACAACTAGCATATCTTTCAATGAAGTCAGCACTGCAATCTCATGGGTACATTCATCAAAATGGCCCAGATTCCATTTAGTCAAGGAGTGTCAATCTCATTACTTTGCATTTCAGAAAAGCTGTTTAATGATATCATTGTCAGACTCGTCAGAAGTAGTTTTAGCCTTAGGAGGAAAATGATTTTGGCAGATGTGGGTTTTGGCTTTTAAAATATAGCAGTAAGTTAAAGGAAACAAAATGACTGTTGAATTAGGTTAATTATATAGAGGGAATTATGGCTACCATTATAGGCTGAAACCTGAAGAAGGTGACTTCAGCAACTGTGAAATGACCTTGATGATTACATGGATAATTATGATGATTGAGGTCAGCTGTTGTGACATAATTCATGCATTACTTTCTGCAGTTTCTGTTACAAACGGATAGTTTCAGACTAAGCATGACTCATTCATTGGACACATGAAGTGACTGGCAGTTAGCTACTGTTTCTTCCTTTCCATTGAATTAGCTGTTCAGTAGACTGTCTTTCCTGTGTTTATTTTTTCATTTGTTTTCATGTGGTTGACCTCTCATGGGTTTATAAGCTTTGACAAACAGAACTACAACTGGCTCTTGCATGCAGTTGCAAGGTAGAGAAAATTTTCTCCTGTCATTTTGTTTCATAAACCAAAGTATTTCGTTCAGCTTTATTCTTGTTTCGAAAACACATATTATTAATTTTTTTTTTGGTCATCTTATGTAAAAAATTGATCCTCATGATATTCACCTTTTATTTGCATAGCTAGTCTGATGCAGTCAAGATGTGTGAATTTGTAATAAAGATCACTTTTCTTTCTGTATTATGCTTGTACAAGATATGGTGGAGTGGAAACTTCTATATGACCAGACAGACTGAGCAAAGCAAAACCCGTACCTGTTTACATGACCTGACTTTAGGTGGCCAATAAAAGTAATTCTGGAATGAAGTTTCTTCAGATCTTCCTGTAATTAACTTTACTCTCTTCCCTACTGCAAACAGCAGAATAGCTCTTATGGGTATAGTGCAAGCCTTCTTGCAGCAAGGCTTTAACTTTTTATCACTTGATCGTAAACGGGGCATAAATGGGCCAGTGAGGCAAACTTTTGTATGAAACAAATGATTTTGCATTGAGATGTGAATGCTGAGTTCACTGGTATTGAACAAGGCAAAAGAAGTATTCAATATTATGTCTTTCTGCACAGTGGTTAACAAATGTATGAATTACATGTTTTGCTCATGCATCATATACTGTCAGTAATGACAGCCTGTAACATATTTGATGATTCAGTGTCTGTTGAGAGAATGATTCATGGCATTGACTTTTGGTTTGTTGTATACATTTATGTTGACAGTCAGCTTGAAACTGGAGACAAAAAAAAAGAGCATCACAGAAATGAAATAGCAGTGGCTGTATTACCTCTTTCAAAGGAGTACATGTAATTTGAAATCATCTGAAACCAGCGCAATATTTCATGTTTCTATGTTGAACCTGATCAGTGTTTTCTTCTGTTTTCATCTGTGCCTTTCTTGCATTTTTATCATTATGTTCTGTGCAAATGGGTTGTATGTTGTTAGTTTGTGGCATGTTTGTTTCATGAATGGTGTTCTTTGAGATAATTGTCTTCAACTGTCACAAGTAATTATCAAAAAACTCTTGTAGTCCAGCCACATTTTAGAAAATCTGATTATAAACAAGATGAAGGCAGTATTTTAATTTTTATGATGATTTTCAACTAGATTGTTTTGAAATACAATTTAAATTTAATTTCTTATTCTTAAGTTTAGTCAATACAGTTTTTCTCTTCTCTCAAACTTCAAATGAATATTTACTCTTTTGGCAATGAAGTTTTCACAGTATTCCTGACAGGATTGACATAGCTTGTTTTGTGTTATACTTGTACATTATCAAACATGAACTACTCAGACTCAACAAAACCTGCATTTCTAAAATGATGAAATGCTAAGGCATCAGATCCAATGGAATTGAACTAGTCAAACACCAAGAGAACAAACTTAATTCATTGGGTTTGTTGACATACATGTCTGTATATGTAGCCATATTGGGATTGCAAGAGTTTCAATGAAAGTTGGAGTGATTGACAATTACATGTGATTGTCATCCAGTTTTACATACATGTGATTGTCCATGGTTTCAATGAACAAGTTGCAAGTGTAGACAATAACCATAAAAATGTGTTTCTCCAGTGTCAGTTTATGATTTGATGTATGGAATAAACATTTATATATGACTTATTATGATACATGGTTTGGGGTTTGTATCTTTGGTTATTGTGTTTTTTTTTCAGAGCCTATGTCCTGCAGCCAGGTCAAATGGGTTTGATGTCAGAATTTTCAGACACTGAATTACTGGTTCCTGTGGGAAAGGAAATTGATGTACGCATGCTTTTCTTTGGTAATTCTTCTGTTAAGGTATCCATGTCCAAGGTTAACTCCTGAGATCCCAGTGTGTAGGTAAAAACCTAGTTTTCTCATCCAATCTATTTCACCTGGTTGCCTGACATATTTTATTTCTTGAAGGTAAGTTTTGAAATTTATATCATTCTCTGTATCTTTTATGGTGTAGCAGAAATACAGCTGTATTTGGTGGAAGGAGGATAGTGGATACCTTTTTGGTGATCAGTACAGTAATCTGTTTTGTTTTGTTTTTTTGTTGTTTAAATAGAGAAAATACATTCACATGACAGCATTCAGTCTCCTCAAAACTGGAATGCCATTTGTAGCCTATTTTTCTACATTTCATATTTATCTTGCGGGTGATATAATGGTCCATCTTGTAGATAAAAGTGTGAAAAGGATAAGGGTGTTGGGCAATTACAAGAAGGTGATGAGATACATTTTATATTAAACTGAGAGTTTGAGCTGTTGATTGCATATATACAGAGTAATGTCATTTTTCCTCATGGTGTCAATGAAATAAGTACCTTTTAACTTTACACATGTAAGGATAGGACAGTCAACATAAATTTCCTATTAACTAGTGCAAGCAAACGAATGTTTCAAGTGATGTCAAATTAGATGAGACAATAGACTTTATGAGAATAGCACGTTCTTCTTTGCTCCAGTAATTATTTGATAGTGGCACTGGCAGTAATCCTTGCATGCCTTGATCAAGAATGAGTTTTGTAAAACATTGTAGATGCTGAGATACTCACAAACTCATGAATGCTTTTGTTAAAGCTGTACCATGGCCTCATGGTGAACTAGTTTGATCCCCTTATTACTAATACATGTATTAGTGGTTTACAAGAGCTGTGATTAGGTTATAAGAATGTCCACATGGCTTGCACTGACAGTGTTAATGCTTTAGCAAGATCATGGCTTTTCAGCTGACCTGATGGTAAAACTAATGACATGTCACCACATATGTATTTGAATATTTAACTCGTAAGGATATAACATCAGCAGAGTCAAATATTTAACAGAATAAGTTTTACTCTTTCACAGCTCGGCATGTCAAATAACATGTGATGGCCAATTTTGACATGAAAGATTCAGCTTTTTAACTTTATTATTATCGTTGAGTATTGAACCGCATAGCTGTGGCAGCTGATCAATGTACATGTAGCATTGATTCACTACACATTTCACATTTTGCACCCTAAGAAGTAAAAAAGTAATTTGTGAATGTAATTTTTACAATAAACTACAGAAACCCAAGTCTTCTCTTCCATTACAATGTCTCTGTACTATAGATGGTTAAATAAAAGTGTCATTGGAAACTACTGCTGCCATACATAGAAGTTTCTCTTGTGACATTCATCTGTGTTTTAGCAATGAATTTCAGATCCAACGGTAGTATAGGTGGAGTACTTTCTTTCTAGTTTGAATATTACTTTGGGAGAATTTCAAACATAACGTTTACTGAGTGATTCTTGGACTTGATTGGCTCCTTGGAACTAGATGCTCCGTTCAATCTTCAGGTATGTCTGAATATTTTGGCTGTGAAAATATTAAACAGAAAGAAACAGTAGTGACACAAGTTTTAGCTGAAGATTACACATGTACCCAGCAATTGATTTATTAGTTTTTTGTTTGTTTTTTTTTGTGGGTGTGAAGATGAAGACATCAGTAAGGTGAGAGAGGGCTCGTTCCATGAGATACATTGATCACGTATGACATCACAAATCATGTCTCTGTCAGGAAAATTCATGATTATTTTTCTCATAAGTGAACCTGCCAACCCATTTCATAACTTTCCATGGTCTTTTCCACCTCCACAACTACATGTAATAATAAACTGGTGAAAAAAAAATGTGAAACAGAATTTTTATAGGTCAAACATGCAGAAATTACCTTTCATCTTTTTATTTTTTCACAATAGCATTGACTTAAATATATTTATCTAAGACTAGTTTTTAACAATAATATCAATTATTATCATGGCAAATTGTGAAATAAATATCTGCAGTGTGTTGCTCTGAGTCACAGCTTTCAGTGGGCTTCAGTACAAATATTGAACTTGTTTGCATTGCTATCTGCACCTGCCAGACTTTTGTCTCTTTACCGGATATTCGCAGATATTATGTATTACATATATGTACTGTTGTTGTTTACAAATTATTGCACGCACATGCACAAACTATGTACATCTCAACAATATTTATATAAGGCACAGATTTATTTCAGTTATTATTGATGATTGATTTGTAAGACAGAAAAAGACAGAATCAACAGCACTTTGAGAATGACCTGTATGATGTTCCAACTTTCAATAATTTTTCTTTAATTAAATAGGATGAAATAGCCGTTTGAGTTTTGAAGAACATCCACATTGATACATTTTTTAGTCATCACACTGTTTCAGAGTAACAGTGACTAGAGTTCATTTAGTTGTGTATTGTACATATGTATTGAAATGGAAGTGACAAATTGGGATGCTTCTGCCTGGACAAGGTGTTATTAAGTTCGCACATCAAACTAGACCCAGACACTGGTGTCAGGATCAACCTACAACAAATTAACATAAGCACCACATCTTGCTGTGAGACAGGCAAGGGGCATATCGTTACTATTCTGATAAAACCTCATAACTTCTAAATTATACCCTTTTAATTTTTCTGGCCCAGTGTGTAGCACATAAAGTCATAAAGCAATACATATGCCACTGAAACAACAAAGTTGAACAATTACTTTAACCCTATGAACCCTGATCCCCTGAGCCTTACATGACCGTGCACCTGGGCTCCTGAGCTTAGATCTACGATCTTGGACATACCCACTTTCTTCATCTCTCAAAGTAGATCTAGATCTAGAGCTATCACTTTCACTATCACGCACTGATTCTAAGTTACTGTGTGGATAATTTATGGTGAAATCAGTCTCATTATCATCAGAATCACCTTGCAGAAGGCAAATGCTAGCGTTTGTTAGAATAATGAGAGGTTGAGGTACACTCCGTTTCATAATGAAAATTCTAACTCAAACAATCGACACACTATGCTCATGGGGGCTGCCCATCTTTAGAATGACGTCTAAGGCACTTGATGTCAAAGTATTAATCTCATTGGTTGGATAAAAATAAAACTGCACCACATGCTATGACATCAACACGTAAAATGACGTAGTGTGTGCACTCGGTATATAGTCAAGTAAGGTGCCGTGACGCACAGGTCGCACTGAGGGTCATGGGGTTAAAAGTCTCCTTTTTTTGATAAAATAAAACCTCATAATAGTAATGAGATACAAGGGAGAAACAAGTTTTTTGTCTCTCCTGAAAATTTTAGGTCATGGAAGTTACGAGGTGTTTTCAAACAAGCAATGATATTCTCTTTTTGAGGAGATCAGAATTATAATTTCACCCTAGTAACTCATCACATGAAAATAATGAGTTCATGAGGCTCCCACTTTAAGATTATTTTACTCTTGAGTGAAAAAACCTGAGAGTGAACTGAGTTAATTAAATACCTATGAATTTTACCCTTTGAGCTAATTTGGTACTGCCATTGTTCTGTCATAGGATAATCTGTGACCTATGTTTTTTTTTCCTGTCTATTTCCTGAATCGGGTTTACCTTGAACGAATTGGATTGTCCAAGTATTGAAACATAATGTCAATGGTTATTGTTGTGTCACAGGGTGAATTTATAATGTCCACTTGGACAAGGAATACACTCATGTACTTTCTCCTTGTTTTCTCATCTTCTTGTTTCTGTTCCAAATACACGTACAATTATTGTAACAATCTTGCCTGCAACAGGAGACATCACCTGTTGTAAATAGTATTAAGTAATGACGATAAAGCTGCTTTCTTATTTACAGTGACTGTTGCTTGATATACCTGAGCAAATTGGAAAATTGTCATAACTGCTATTCACTGAAATCCTCTTTTTTCAACACGAGTTTTGCTCTTTGTAAAGCAACATCCCTTGTGTTCAGTCCATATGTTTAATTAAAAGTATACTGTATTTTAAAAAAAAATGTTTTTGTCTGCTATTCTGTCCTACACATCTTAGTGTTTGATATATTTATCTGTAGACTCGCATTAATCAATTCCATCCATCTGAGTATATCTATGTACATGCATTTGTTATCAAATTCCTATACCATTTTTCCCTCTTCTCATGAATTAACACATTTATATATATATTACGATATCACCCATAAAAAATGCTGTAAAAAAAAAAAAAATGAAAAGACCACCAAAAAAAAAAAAAGTTTTGAATAAATATTGATGCTCTGTTGTAAAACTTTGACAGTTTCTACTTTTGTTACTTTCTGTTTTCCCATCTTACATTCTATATCCACGTATTGTAATTATTGTGGAATAGGTGTAACAATAGGATTATTGCAATAGTGTGCAGACACACTTGAAAATCCGAACATTGGTTGTGCTTCTGACATGACGTTGCCATATACAGCTTAACATACTTATCAAGCAAACCACTCAGAGACAAATAACAAGAAGTGACACCGAGTAAACTAGGAACATGGCATTGCTTTAATTCATAATATTAAAAACAAAGTGTTCAAAGGGACATTTAACTAAAATGGTCAAAGAATACAGCATTTGTGTTTTTTCAGTGTCATTTTTTAATAAATAAATATATTGTATGACGTGTGATCTTAAAAAGTGAATTAATGAGCCAATGAGTGAGAAACATGATTGCAATGAAAATGATGATGATCTGTCTTTTTACAAAGATAACATCTGGGAAGCGGGGTCTGTTTACACAAGATTTTCAATCACTATAATACATGTAGTCAAAATCAATTCTATATCACTGCACGAAGGTGATCCAGAGGGTAGGCTGAAGCCATCATAACACATAATGAGGTTGAAATCTTTGAGTGACACAGATCATTCCATGCTAACTGATATGTCAATGTCTTCAGGCTAGATCATGCTGTCATCTATCGTCACAGATACCTGTTAACATTGCAATATTTAGGCTTATATTGTAGTGACAATAACACTGTCATTGCTGATCAACATATAATATGTGCATATTGTTTCTTCATTGCTAACATAAATGTAATTAGTGCTCGCCCCTATCACTTATGATTAAACAAACTACACATATCATAATACACTGGCCCATTATCATTAATCTTGTCAGCACTATTGTCTATATAAATGGAACATGCAAAATTTAAACAGCACCAATAGGGCAAAACACATTAAGGTTTTCACATCAGCATCATGAATTAAAACACTTGAGATTCATACAAAAGCTTTGCTTCTAATTCCATTATCTATGAGGCCAGTAATAATGATGACTGAAGCAAAGGGATGTCTATCAGATGTGAATACTAAATGCCAATCAGCAATCCAATATAATGTAATGCCTAAATTGTGAGATATCTCCATTATTGATACATAAAATAATAGGTATTTATCATGTATCGAACAGATAAGTTTGGAGTAGAAAAGTGCTCTAAACTCTCAGGATAAAATATTCAAGCTTGTAGAAATTGCAAATGCAGCTTAGGAAGTACTAGAGTTTTCTTATAAATTAAATCTACTAATCTAACTTAAATCTACATGTATGTTCAATCTCCATTCCAAGGCATTTTGAAATACTCATACATCTTTAAAGTAAACAATCACACAAACGGAAGAAGAAAATTTAATATCAAATTTGTTCAAGTGACTCGACTTGATACTATTGGAGATGAATTGTTACTGAATGTGATGGTGGAACCTAAAAAAAAAAAAAACAAAAGCAAAAAAAAAAAGCCCATAATAATATATGGAACTGAGATTCTAACATCATGATAGGGATTTGAGCGCCCAACAGGCAGCCGCCTTGTATGTTTCCCTGGAAGTTGAGAATATTTAGTGTCTTCTTCGGGTTTGTCGGGATAATAATACATTGTGTAAAGCCTGGACTCTATGGGGATAGGCACTATATAAATGCTGTCTATTTTTATTATAAGATGGTCAATCTTCTACAAACCGGTTTTGCTGTCATATACAAACACTACTCGAATTATACTCAAACACTACTCCTTTGATAGCTGAGCGACTTAATGCAAATGTCAATGACATCCAGCCTGAGAGAAAAACTTGATGCTGCTTTCTGAACACAATATGCTTTGTCTCACAGAACTCACTCACACAGATATTCTTGGGCCTATTTATTTTTGTGTTTCAAACTAAATGTGAACCTTCTCAAATACCAGCAAAGTTTCTAATTCTGATATCAGAACAATCTTTGCATGCTATATGAAGAAAGATTATTTGTGTGCTAATCCTTCTGTCTGACTTTTGGTTTCAGTGTTTCTGAACAGCCTCCTCCAAGTTTGATCTTTAATGTTTTCTTTTATGTAGTACGAACCCCCAGGATATCCGCCTCTAAGGCAGATGCAATGCAAAATGTAAGATACACGAATGAACAGTGCTAGATGATATATTCTTACAGAATACCCAACAGTCCTCCCCCTCCTCTCACAAACAGTGATTTTACAAATGCAGTGACTTTACAAATATGATTTTTCCTTTGAAATTGGACATGAAAATTGGCTGAAGTCAACTGCTGGTGGTTCTATTACACGCTATTATACTTCAGCTGATGATGTATGAAGTCTCTGCCTGCAGAGATTACAAACTGTAATAAAATGATTGAAATTTAAAACAAAACAAAAAATTAAAAAGGAGGAACTATGTACATGGATCAACTAAGATTTTCAAACATAAACTGCCTTTTCTAAAATTCACATATGTACAGCATTTAACTTGGGGAGAGAGAGAAAAAAAAAAAGAAAGAAAGACGATGAATGAATCTGTAGAGATTTCCCTGGGTTGTTATGATATGAAACTCAACATTTCTTTCGATATAATCCGTGTTTTTTTCTTTCCGATCCTGGCTCTAGAAATAAGTGCAGTCAAAAAGTTTTTATCTGAATGAAATGGGAGAAATATGGACAAACTAAAAATAAACGATTTTAATCCTTGGTCACTTCAAAATGTGTGTGTGTGTGAAGTAACAATTGAAGAATAATTGCATCAAGACAGTTTACAACCGGAGACTCCTTAATGAAAAGGTGAGAGAATTTTTCTTCAAAAGAGAACATTTTTTATTTCTGAGGTCATATGCTTCCAGATACTCAAAGTTTACTTTCATGGCCTCTGGATGCTTGCACCTTAAATTTTGACTGTTATGGCTCTCAATGATTTTTTTCCCCTCTTTTACTTTTTCATTTGAGCTCTCTTGACATAAATACTTTTCATTTAGGGGTTCTAATTTCTGTAATTGTCTATATGTGTTTGTCTATAGCAATGGACAATCATACTGGTCTCACAATAACTGAGAAATGAGTACTTGGATGAACACAGACTGCCAATACGACATGGGCTAGCAGGACACAAAATATTACCTGAATATGACACAGCACTAATTAACGGTGTTGTCAGCTACAATACCAGGACCCCCTAAAAAGAAAAAAATTCACATAAAATTCAAAGATACTGTGAATCCCATCATTTAAGACTACAGATACACAAATAGCACCATTTACATGACAAAATGCACTAAACTGGCTTTGCATATACATCACAAATCCTCTCTTCAAGCCCAGTTTCACTTGCCAGTGGAAACTGGTTTGAATGAGTGCCAGTGAATTAGACCAGTGTGCATATGAAACGCAGCACAATGAAATCAAGAGCTTGTAAACTGAAGCAACAGGATAAATCACAATTTTTTCTGCAGTGAGCAAATTTTTAATGCGATTTTTTTCTTCCACAAAAATCTTCAATGTCCATTTGAAATTATATTTCAGAGTTAAATTTGCTGAAATATATTGAGCTAAGAGTCCAAACTACTGCGATTTAATGATTTGATTTAAATGAGCATTAATAAGGATTAACAAAGGTATATCCATCATTTTCTCATGAAATTCAGCTTTAACTGCCAAAATCTTGACATCTACTTAAGACAGAAGAAAGATCTTTCCACCAATAGAATGGGAAAGGAATAAGCTCATAAGCCGACCAGCACCTGATTTTATCGTGTTGCGTCTCATGCATGAGAGGAATCAGTTTACTGAACAATGCAAAACTTATTGCAGATGGTAACAACATAGTGAGAGGAACAGACTTTTTCTCAGTATTCTAAGAGCAACACACCACAACCTACAACATGACTAGGTAGGAGCAAAACATAATAAACATGATAAATTACAGAACACAACAGGCTGATGCCAAAGTTCTCAATTCATTCTGAACTTTTTTTTGAAAAAAAAGAAAGAAACGAGTTTAAATTTCACGTCAAGAAGAATATGAGATGACATTGTCTGTTATCTTAGGTAAAAGTAGTCCTGTACTGCAGATGAAAACTGATGAAAACAAATATCTCACAGCAGCAAATGTGATTCTAGTGGTTCCTTCCTCTCCTCAATAACTCTCACAATGATTTGAGATTTCTTCAAGCTGCAGCATTTTCAGCCTTTGGTAGTGGTACACTGTTCAGATGTCCACAAAGACAAGACGTTGCAAATTTTATGGAATTTATTGATTTATAGGTTGTGACCTCTTTACATTTTACATTTTATTTTTTAACCTATGTTAACTAACAACATCTGAGAGACACGAGTTAAAAGATGTGCAGCAGCAATGGCAATGTATGTACATGTATGATGGTTCACAAAGGAACACAGAAAATAAGGCATGCTGTGACATTCTTCAGCAACAGGCAAATCCAAGATCCAGGACTTATTTGGTCAAAGTATTGTGATTTCTCCTGATAAATTTTCATGGCTCTGTGAATTCTTTTTGTGAGCTCTAAACAGACAGTAACAGACAGTAAGACTGCAGCTTCACTGAACTTTTGATAAATACCATGTCCTACTGAATAGCCATCCTTTCCAGACAATCTCAATCACCCTGCAATACTCGACTTCCTGAGAAGACTAGACACAAATCTTAACTTAAGGACTAGAACTGACCCTCAGACAGTCACCCGAATCAAATCTGTCTTAAATAATACTTTGGCTTACCTTAAGCTGAAGCATGTCACAAATTTGATCTACACACATGGTATGGTTATTTGCCCTCATGTTGGATGCAGTGAAATCTGCACAGCATATGTTATAAATTACACATACAAGAATGCAGCATAGTCATTCACCACATATTCACCACACAATCAAATACACAATGTCAGCAATACAAAAATCCAATCACACAATTCAATATCATAGTTGTACCCAGTGTGCAGCAAAAGGAAAATGGTCGGGATATCACAGCAACAAACCAGAGAAGAGACCAACTTGATTTCAGACATCCATTTTCATATTGAAAAATTGCACCATTTTAATGGGAAGCTCCTGATTCAGGGCGGCGGTTTGTATCTAACATGTGGCGGCAAGGACACAAAAGACAGGGCAGGAGGAGCTTATCAGCTTCTTTCGTTTAAACTCTGTGCACTGTTTGTGTCCCTGAATGTACAAAATTTTGTTTCAACACAATCAATTGCAGCCGTTCTTAGGCTCATCATTATGCACAGAACATTCTTGATATAAAATAATAATAGAAATACTAATAATCATCATCATCTAAGTTTATCAGAAGTTTGACCAGTATAACATAACCCACA
Organism: Peronia peronii; assembly: GCA_039654565.1. Classification (NCBI taxonomy): domain Eukaryota; kingdom Metazoa; phylum Mollusca; class Gastropoda; order Systellommatophora; family Onchidiidae; genus Peronia; species Peronia peronii. The sequence goes on along the minus strand of JBCEWB010752129.1, from coordinate 8,241 downwards.
GTCATGCACAAGTGAATGTCATTTATCATCAAAACCTGTGCACACAATGGGGAGATATTTTATGTGCTCATGCCATTTATCAGGCTAAAGATCATTCTATGCAGTACATTGTCCATTCTCCACATGCCGTTTTTACACGTTTCAATATACAAAATAGACAACAAACAACAACAACAGTGTTCCAGAAGTGGCCTGGCAGTCAGTTCTAGTTTAGATAGATCCATATCTCGCCTGCACACCAGACTAGACCACAGCCGTCTGGGTCCACTGAGCATTACAGTTCAGATGTATCCCCTTTCTCACATACATCTGCCTCGTGAGACACTCACTTAGATATAACACTATGGCAGCCACCCAAACATCCCTGACTCCTGTGTTAACAATACAACTCTGATGCTCAATTACTTAAAATTCTCTGGGGATAAAAAAGTATGTTTATCTTTTGCCTGGTTTTGAAGTATTACATGTAATTATAATGAGTATCATTTCCAATCTCGCAGAACCCCACACTATTACTACATGAACAGAAGTATTTTGTGGAAAATATTCAGCAATTATCAACTTCCACCAGCTATATTTGTGACACCAGGAATAACATGAATTTCAGGATTTCAAGAACTCTACCACTGAATAAGATGACCAAGTTTATAATTTGATATTTTTGTGTTCAAATTTTTCACAGATCCAATATGACCTTTCATTTGTTTCTTATTTGAATTTAAAAAAAAAAAAAATTGATTTCTGTTTTAAGAATATTTTGTCTATGCAGTCTGGTTATGGATAGTGATTTCAGTTTATAGGTCTCAATAATGCTTTTTCTGACATAGCTCAAGGCATTCACATGATGATTCAAAACACTATGGCTTGATTTAATCTAGGTGGAGAAGGGGGAGGAAGGAATCTGGCTATAATGCTCACAGGCCACCTGAACATCCTCACTTGCCCTGCTACAATTGTTGGTTGACTTTGGACTCCCCACATACAACTTTGTTCAGTAACTGAGGTATATGGATGATCATCTGTAGATCTGAGGGACCACCCAACACAACTAAATGCTCTTTGTATCAACCCCAACACTTAACTGAAGGACTGCTCATCCTTACATCTGTGTAAGTAAGACGAAAGACGAAAAAAAAAAAAATGAATAATGCTATTATTAGCATACATTAACTCCTCCAGACGGAAAGGAATTACTGCAAAGAATATGATCACCACATTAAAAGACGAGCCATTTTCTGATCAGATGAATTACTAAGCAGTTTCTGGAACTGTTGCTCTAGCTTCTACTGATCTCTCTCCATAGGGTTTGCATTGATCCTTTCTTAGTCCAAACTTGCAAGTTTCAAGTCCCACTGAGACAATCCCATTTCAAATTGATATTTATTATATGATGCGGATTAAATGGTCATAGGAATCTAAAAAACATTATCTATTCATCCACTCTACCCTTTCACAGAGAATAACAGTGATCAAGTCAATTTAAAACATGATTATTCAATCTAATTTACCTTTTCACAAAGATACATTGGTATAAAGCACTGCTATGACACAAAGTTCAACCAAACACTATAACATTCCAAGACTTTCCCATAACATTTTGACAAACTTATATCTCACATGATCTTCTATACTACATTAGCCTTTGCTACACTCAGGACTTCCCTGAACAGGCCTGGCGTCATTCAGACAATATGAAATGAAATATGACTATCATAAGTTAATAAAATCAACGAGCCAGCAAACTTTCATGCCATGTGGTCCCTGCACAAAGGACCCAAGTGCCACACTATCAGCTCTGATAAGCGAGACTGCTTAAATATACAATGAAACTATTACTGTGAGGAAAACAAAGATTATATTCTATGTCATTTATGTCCAGGTTCTGCTCACGGTATCCAAATTGCTTGGTTATCCAGAGTTGATTCATCTCATTTTGCTGCCTCTCAGAAATTCTCCACAAGCTCACATTGTACACTCTACACATAATATCAAATGTCTGCACTGAGTGAAGCCCCAGGATAAGAAACACATCACTGATAGTTAGCCATCACAATATGGTCATAAAACAGTTACAATCCAAAATGTGAAGATTTTTTGTTTGTTTTCAGTCTCTAAAAGTCTTATCTTCACAACATAAGGATTGGCTGATGAGGTCCTATCAGTTTGTGGAACATCAGGCAGGATATGTGGTATATTCAGTGCCTGCCATCACTAGACTGCGGACACTTGTTCCTCATCTGCTCCTGAAACAGACCGCACAAATGTATAACTAACAAATCTATCTCAGATGAATACAGGTCAAAATACAATTACTGAATGCTGTTAACATAATCTCCACATCTTTGGAAAAAATTTATTATATAGCATGTCTAAGTCACTGAGAGATGAAATCACATCTTGATACATTGATTAACTTTGTACTGGTTGTGAGATATCTGAACTGAACACTTTACTGCACAAACTTCACCCCCTCAAAAAAATTACTCCTAATGTGAAGGTAGTAATCTTTATTTTTAAAAAAGCGATTAGAATATACTCATTGAAGCAGCGTATAACACTTTTGAATGAAAACATTTCATAATACTCTATAACATGAACTTCTTTCTAATAAATACATGTATTATGACTGGCATGAGTTAAAGCTATAGTTTGTGAATTTGTGACAAACCCACAAGCACAAATTTTTTACATCCACCTCAGTGCTGTCAAAAGGCTGAGCTACTGTGCTGAATTAGTGGCATCTGCCTATTCAGTGTATACAGATTGAAAGATGTTTACAGACAAAAGGCATTTCAAAAGTTTTAAAACAAAGAGTTGGAGTGGCATCTGATGTAAAAAAAAATAAATACATAAAAAGAATGGACAGAAAATGACAGCAAACAGTGATCTGTTCAAATTTTGCTCACCATCGGCTGGTGGTGTATCATAGTCACTGTCGGCACCAGTCACAGGTCCATGGCCAACCCCGATGTAGACGCTGTTGTCATGGGAATAGGATCTCTGCTGATGGTGGTGGTGGTGGTGCTGCTGCTGCTGACGTCGAGCCATTTGTGCCATGGTTGTGGCTGCCTCGTAGTCTGGCAAAGGTGGGCGGCGGCCACCGGGGAACCCAGGGTGTGAAGAGTAGTTGCTCACTGCAGGTTATAGTGATATTATATTTACCATCAGGCAAGAGCAAAAATGAGTCAGCTCCTACAGTAATATAAACTGCATGTTAATGCCTATGAGATTTTCACAATTTTTATTGACCCTATGAGATTTTCACAATTTTTATTGATTGCCTGCTACAATTTTTGATAACTATTATCATAATCTTGATATAGCCTATGTTCTAACTCCTGATTGTCTTAAATACCATGCTTGGTGCAATATAGCAATAATCATCCTGATGTGCCATTAAAAATAAAGCCAGTACCAATACAAATTCCTGCAACAGTGGATTAGCAAATTTAGAATTCCTGCCAAAGTTGGAACCATTCTACATTTAGTAAATCAATTCAAATTATTATGAGAACAAAGAATGGGTTGATTGAATTATTACAGGTTGACATTCTATCAAATATGACATCAAGTGTTGCTTTCTTGAAAACAAAAACAATATAAAAAGAAACAAATAAACAAAGCAAAAACATATAAATTACATATTTAAAAAACAAAAAACATGTACAGCATGTCTTTTATACACACTGCATGGCATTGCTACCATATTTAATGGAACAAATGTGTATATCATTCTTATCCATTAAGATGTGATGATCACATAGAAAAGTGTATTCAAGGAAATCTAATGGAAGAGCCATACATTCACTCAAATCTGCACACTGAACAAATCGGCCTTTTTTTTCTATTTGAATGTGATGATCTCATGTGTGAAGTATATGTTTCAACAGTGACATGTACATTCAAATCTGCCCATGCAAAGACCCACATTGACCAAACCAGACTGAGTCCAGATGATGTACTCACCTACAGGGGCTGACATAGCTGCATTGTGCCGTACTGTGCTGTAGGAGGGAAGGGGTGGTCGCATCATGGGGGGCTGACCTGAGGGGACAAACATACAAATAACACTTCGGACTAAGCCAGTTGCCACACAGAACCACCAATAGCTAACCACTGAACACAAAGTTTGACTAACACAAAGTTATCACCAAATATTTAAATGTACTAGGGGAATGATGAACTTGTTCTACACAATTAACAAATACGTATATATGATTCTTTCCATGCCAGTCAATGTTTATCGTCTGTATAAACTGTGTAACACATGATTAAGTGATACAGTAATAAGTGGTAATAATATGGCTAGATTTTTTTATTGGTGTTGACTGACATAGACAGCAAAATTAGAACAACAATATGATGTTTACTGGCATACAAAAAATCAATCACAAGAAGTATACAAGATTATACATAAAGATTATAAATACAGAGAATAAACAAAAACAAACTAGAAATGATTATAAATCCCAGATACAATACAGATATGAAAAATGAATAATCTAATGGAACAAAAGAAATTACATCGATTCTTGAAATAATGTGTAACATTCATGTCCAACTTTTCCCAGAAATTACAAATGTAGTACACTGATAATTCCAACATGATGAAATCTCATTGTTTTAGTGACAAATTGTTTGCTTTAGTGGAGCCAAGGCACTTTTTAAACTCAAAAGTGCAGAACATCATCAGTCCAGAAACACAAAATAAGACAACTCACATGCATGTTAGTATAAGTTATCTTTGAAAACCACTCTCATTCAGTTTGGTGTGTATATGTGATCCACAAAATATCGACTGACAAAATGACATACTTTTCAGAATACAGACTGCATTTTCTTTTCTTTTTTAATGCTTTAAAATTCTTCATGGAAAATATAAGATAGCAGTAAAGCATCAGACTATCTCTGTGTGTTGTCAGGCATGTGTATTTTGTTCAGGAATAGACATATACCTTCCTTTTTGCTAGACACCGGATCATATCATTTCAACCTCGCCAAATAAGACGGACAAGAGCCTTTGCATTTGACATTTTTTCTTTTTTCCTAGATGATACAGAACTTTCTGCTAATGAATGTTTAAGATTTATTACTAAGTATTGTGTGATTTATCAGGAGGTATTGCATGATTTATCACTGAATAGGTCTGTGGTCTGACACCTCTCCAAAGTTACCTGGAACTGGGCAGTAAACGGGCCCAGCTGGAGCAGTGAGTCTCCTGTGTTGTGGGGGTGAGACATTGGAGCCAATGCTACTGCGCCCAGAGTCATTCTCAGAGGAATACTGGTTCTTGAAGCCCCGAACGCTGCTAGTGGGGCTGGCCGAATCAGTGGAGCCCATTGAGCCTGTGTGTTGGGGGGTGTAAAACTTATCTATAAAATATATCGTTTAGAAGGCATCCTGCCTCAGATGATCTGCATACAAATGTCAATTCTGAAGACCTCATTTCGACATAATTATGTGTTCTTATCATGTTCTACTTGAGTGGCAAGACTTGTTTCCTAACTAATCAGTGTTCTGAAACGTGGAAAACAAAAAATTTGGACTTTGCTTATACATAATGGCATTGTGTGTGAAAAGGACCTGGGTCTAAGTCAGGTTTTATATTATGCAGACTGAAATTTGTCCACTGATTTAAAAAAAATTTTTTTTTGAGGATGGCAGGACATATGCATTTTAAAAAAGACTGAAAACAATTGCTTTCTGTAGTGCTGTGAGATGGCTGCTTAGTCTTGCACATCAAAGTGACCACAATAACACGATAATGTGTCCCTGACCACATACATTTCTAGACTGAAAAAAAAAAATCTCCTCCCCTATTGTCACTAGTGTGTACATTACAATATATGAGTGTGCCATGCCCATGTCAAAGCTTGTCCTTGCCTGCTTATATGAGACCAGAGTGATGTGGATAAAGGTAGGTGCACTGATAAGAGAGAAAGAGACATGTGATATGTGACCTGTAATGTGTTCAATGTTGGTGAGCTGCACTAGATACTTGCATTCATGTTATTATTTCATGCCAGACATCAAACACAAAACAAAACAAACAACAACAACAAAAAAAAAAAAAAAAAAGAAAGAAAATGAAGATATGAGATGGCTACACAAAATCCACAAGGCCAATGGAAAATGTCAACAAAAAATCCAAACATACAGAGGAAGTTATATGATCAATGTTTTGATGAATACAAATTACAGAACTAAAATTACAGCCAAAACATACAAATCTGTTTGTGCGTGTGAGTCTGAATGCAATTGTTAAAACCTATGCAAATACAAACACATGATCATTAAGTTTGCAAATACATCCCCTTCAAGACTATTTCTCTCTATAAAAAAATTACCACCAACATTTTCAATGCTGAACAACTTCATCCATGTTTTTTTTTCATTTCCCCTCCTCTAAAAACTGCCTCATACAGATGCTAGCTATGTAATGACAATTGGCTTATACCCAGCATAAAACTGAGGTCAGGTAAAATGACCAATAATGATGACAGGGATGTCAATCTCTCTACATGAAAAAGTAGGAAAAGTTGCTGCCACAGTCTTTAGTAACATGTAAAACTGAGATACATTTATGGTAAATGATACTGGATTTGGGGCCAACAGAGAAATTATTGACAGCCAAAAAATCATTTTTCCTACTAAAGCAGGAAGTTTTACATCCCGGTGAGGAGAATCTCCACAATGAGACAGATATGTGTTTGGACCTTAAGTCCTCTTTTTTTTTTTTCCTTCCAATATCTTTCACTGTTTCTCACAAAGTGAACTGATGTGTATTATATGATTATATAGTGTTATATAAGTAAAACCCACCCATCCAACTGATAACATACCTGAACTCCCCATATATTGTGATACCACACACAACAGAAATGGACAATAATTATATCCTGACAACGGTGAACTTGAAGGATTTCTAACAAATACAGTGTAATCACTTGTCTGTCACTGGACATGGGGAAACATTGACAGAAGGCGGCCAGCACACAGAAAGATCAAAGATATTAACAGGAGAGGATGGGGCACAAACAAATATCCAGGATAATTCCAGTCAACTGGAAGGAAAACTTACACCAGTATTACCACCCCCCTCCCTTACCATCCCCCCCCCCCTCCCCATCTTTCGCAATCTCTATGCACTCCTTCATTCTTTTTTGTTCTTTGAAAGCATCATGAATAAAGCAAAGTTCATGAAAAATATATACATAAATATATTTCCAGCAGCACAATGAAATGCATTTAGTTACTAGTGGGAATTTGCATCTGATGGCTTCAGTCACAGACTCCATGAACAAAGCAAAACTGACTGTTTAAGCTCTGTCTGATGGCAACTTTCACGAACACCTAATGCCAGGCTCTTGGGGCCCATCTTCACAATCACAAAAGCGACAACAGCCTCTGTCCCAATCGGTGCTTCTACAGGGCAGTGATGAACATGAGTAAGTCTTACCCGTTCTCACTGGCTGCTTTCTAGGCCCTGGGCCCAGGCATGAACTCTCAGATGACAAGCTGACAGGGAAAGGCCTGGAGGGGCCTATCCGTGGTGAGCTGGGGCCACCGGGGCCCTTCCGGTTTGTAACAGGACTCACAACCTTCCCCACTGGGATTTTAGGATTGTGAGGCTTCACTTTGTCAGAGAGCGCCATTAATTTCCTCACCGCTCCGGGAGATTCAGCACCTGTAAGGGGGGAAGTGGTGTGCAAACACATATACAGGCAGGCAGGCAAACAGAATGGATAGTCACATACAGAGAACTGGTCACACAAAACTCAAGAATAGATCAACAAGCAAGCATACACAAGAAAAGTGGAGGGTGCATCGGCTTGGCACGATGGTGTGTTTGATATGTATGTAAAATCAATGATGCTACATTCTTAAAGCAAGAGCTCATAATTTACTAAAATGAATGTCTGATAAGTCCAGCTGGGCAAGGAAAAGTGGCCATCAACAAAGGTTAATTATATGGGTATCACTGAAGAGATAAAACTCCTACGTGTGAAGTGAACATAGAATGATAACACTGGCATTAATGTATTACTTATAAATAAGGTTCCATCTGCTATGTACTCTGATGAACAAAAAGCTGCACTGCAATGGTAGTTAGCAAACAACAATGAAAACAACTAAATGTTGCTGCAAATGTAATTGCTTAGTTTGAGCTCCAATCATCAAATACCCTGTTTCAAGATATACATTGCAATAAACATGTATTTGGAACAAATCTAATTCTAA
>JBCEWB010752019.1:0-14830 GCA_039654565.1 Peronia peronii | reverse complement strand
CTTGAAGTTGATTCCAATCTCAAGATGATGTTCTAGTAAAATAAACTGTATATTTTTGTAGACTTATCCATTCAAAAAGCTTAAAATTGAAAAGCTTTTCAGTTAATAAAAATCAGACAAAAACAACTATCAATGGCATTTTGTCTTTCTAATGTCAATCATGCAAGTTTCTCTCATAAAATATGAGTTTTTGACATTAAGGTTCAATGCTGTGAGATATAATGCATTTACCCTAACTATAACCACAGCTTTATAAATTTATCCTCTTAACATTGAACATGAAATTCAAATTCAGCTCAAGGATCGCACCAGGAGGTTGAAAGACGTATATAGAACGTAAACGTAAGTTCAAGGAAATGTTACTAAATTCAGAAAATGACAAATAAAACACTATTTTATTTTTTTCCCCATGTATGAAACTTACTGTGAATTGTTTACGTACACAGGCAGTGTAAATCTCTGGGAGAGTAAGGTATTGAGATCTGCAATGGGAGGTCACTTCAGGCTTCCCATTTACACTGGACTGAGCTGGGCTGACATACCCAGCTATTTGAATGAGGGAACACAAGTTTTTCTTGCGAACTCTCGGAAGTCGAGCATTCTGGAAAGAGCATTTGATGATCACCTTGGGAGTGAAGATGTAGATAAAGGTAGCACTAGCAGCAACATATTTTTTTGTTTTTGTCATTGTTTTTTTGGTAAGGCCACCAGGTGATCTATTTCTACTAGATGATCGTAATGTTTTTACTAACTGTTTCAGGGTACCTGAATAAACTCTGTATCTCATCCTAAGTCTTACCCTAACCCTAACTTAGATCATAGTGCCTCTGAAGCCAGTTGGCCTGGCACAGAACTTCTTTCTCAAGTCTAAAGCCTAGATCTTGAATCTACGAGATCTAATCTGTTATCCCAAATCAAATTAAATGATGCAGTTTGATTAGTCAGAAAGGATAACCTGGTTGCAATAGACCACTGAGTCTACTTTGACTTCCTGGTCGCAATAGTCAGTGTGTTTTGTTTTGTTTTGTTTTTTTTTCCTTTCAAACCATTTATTATACAGGTAACTTTCTCTTTTCACCTCTGAGGAAGTCTGGACTTTGTAGACCATAGTAATGCATTGGTAAAAAAAAAGTTAACACTTTTACTGTTTCCATCTATGAACTGAGAAATATCACATAATCATTGTTTGGCCTGAAGCTGAGTTTCCAGATATCTGATGATGAACAAATATATGTTGTTGTATCCTGTATTTTGAAATGATAGTATTGCCTCAAATTGGGTCTAAATAACCTTTCATTTGTTTGTTTTCCAATGGATTTTTCATTAGTTTCAGTCATGGCCAGTACACTGACAAAAATAAAGAGGTTCGTTTATAAATAAATTTTACTTACATTTAATTTTTCATAGATAATTTTCAACATTGTCCGCCAATTTATTGTAACTCTTTCGTCAGTGTATTATGTACTTTCATTTCTTATCTGATTAATTTTTTATTTCAGTTATAGCAACGAGTGAGATATCAGATTCTGATGGCTCAGACAGTGACTCTGACCTGGATGAGAATGATGAAAGGAGAATGCAAAGAGAAGTACAAGCTGAGAAAAGGGCCTACACATTTCATAAAGTACCTCTGGCAGTGTATGATTACTCAGAAATTGATCTTAAACCAACATCTGATAATGCTCCACTACATGAGAAAGATTCTGTCAATGTTGCACTCGTAGTTGGAGGAGAGACAGAGGGCCTTAGTGCCTTAGCTAAAAAATTTGCCTACAGTCAATTCGGACATTATGTCACAGTGCCAATGAGTGATGCTGTTGAAAGCTTGAATACAAGTATTGCTGGAAGCATCATATTATATGAACTGAGAAGGAAAATCCTATTGTTGAGGAATGAACAATAAATTAAAAAGTCTAGGCACTACCTTCTCTCTGTGGTTCCGGTCTGTTTCTACTACAGTGACCAGGCACATATCGATTACTGCCTTTCAATTATATAGCGACATGGATACGATTGCTAATATGTCTATTTGCAAGAACAAAATGATGTAGATTAGTCATAACTTTACATGGCCATTGAGAGACCAAATGAATTTACAAATACAATGAATCAAATATTCTGGCAGTCATCACAGGTTGAATACAGTTTTAAGTTTCATTTAACGTGTTATATGAAATGGATGAAAATGTTTCTCCTTGACCATGATGATATGCTTCATGCTTATTCCAATTAAAAGGCATGTACTGTCATGTTCGCCCAAGTCCTAAATGGTGTGCTGTTATGTTTGTTCAAGTGTGAAACAGTGTGTGCTATCTGGTAAGTTGAAGTAAACAGCCTGAACCATCAGGTATAAAACAAAAAAAAAGCATCAAAAGATCCACAGTCATTTACACAGTTTGAAAACATTAGCAAGAAACAACAAAAATATCCAGTATAGATATAATCTTTCAGCCATTAATAATTTATAAGAAAAGGGAAAATAGGACCATAACACAACATTGTCCCTACACCTTTGCTCCCCATCCTTGCTTTTTGTTTGTTTTTTTCTTCTTTTTTCCCTCCTTTCTTCTTCTTTTTTTTTTTTTTAATCCTCTCCCATTTTTTGTGTTTTTTTTTTTGGTAAGTTTCATACACAAATGTGAAGTGGAATTTTCAAAATAGAGACTGTAAGATGATTACAAAAAAAGTTCCAGACAAATTGTTTTACCTTTCAACTACTTCTATTAGGGATTTCTGATTATCTCTTTTTCCATTCGTTCGCCTCACAACAAGTAAAATATGAGACATTTCATGGTAGTGAAAGGCAGGGCCATAAAATACAACATTATCCCCTACCCCACTTTTTTGTTTTTATCTTTTTGGAAAGTTTCATACACAATGTAAAGACAGGTTGATCAGAATACAGATTGCAAAAGCTTACAGATCTATTTATTACCATATCTCATTCTAGTATTTCAACAACAACAAGCAACAAAAAAGGGCATCAGAAGTATGTTCATTCAACCACTAGAACTTCACGTAGAACCAAAAGCCAGGATCATAACATAAAACATTTTCCCCTACCCTACCACCCTACCCACCACAAATTATTTATTTATTTGTTGTTTTTGTTTACTTGTTTGTTTGCTTTCTTTTTTCTTTTTTTTTTTTTTGCAAATTCTATACACAAATGTAAAGAAGAATAATGAAAATATAGATCATAGGATGATTACAAGAGTTTACAGATTTTCCATTCTACAATTTCAAACAGAGGTCTCTAGTTATCTTTTCTTCTGTAACTTTTTCACACTGAGTAACATGTCAAACATCTGATGACTGATCTGTCTAGGACAGTACTTAACATTCTGACATTTCATCAAAGAACATCACAAAATCACATAATGACACTCAAGATCATATAAATCTACATTTACATTTTCAAACAAAGCCTCCCCCCTCCCAACCCCCCAAATACTGGCATGATTTCACAACAGATAACATAGGTATGCATACAAACTTGCATTTCCATTTTCATACACATACATATATATATATATATATAAAATTTTAAAAATTACAGTATTTCACTGAAGATGACATAAGTATTTAAATATGAGACACAACACAGTGAAATCAGGCACTCGTCAAACTGAGGTGACTGGAGAAATCACAATTTTTTCAACATTGAGTAAGTTCTTAATGCATTTTTTTTTCATAAAAGCCTTCTATGTCTATTTAAAAGTGACTTCTAGAGCTAAAGTTGTTGAAATATACTGAATAAAGATCTGAATGTTGTTGTTTAGGGACATGGTCTAAATCAGGAATAATGAGGATAAGCAAAGGAGATTAGCCATTTTCTCAATAAATTCAACTGCAGCAATAGGCCAGCCTGAATGTCTTAAATTACTAATTTTTCCACTTCTACTCAAGTACAACAAAGATTTTTCACCAAAAGAAAGGGAAAGGAATGGGTTTCACAGTAACACCAATTACTTAAAATGCAAAAAAATTGACCAGTATCCGATTTCATCCTCTTGTGCCTCATACATCTACTTCATTTTCTCACTTTTAGACACACATTGTCACATGGTAGAGATGGACTCTCCAGATGATAGCTACTTGCTATTTTGAAATCTTGATATTGATCTCTCTAGAAGGTTTCTCATTTGCAGATATCACATAGTAAGATGTCCCCACAAGTAACTAGTTTACAGTTCAAAAATGTAAAGATCTTCATTTGCTGCTCTTGAGCAATGGTGCTATTCTTCATGATGTACGTAAGTAGCTGGCAAGACAGTGTCACTGATTCCCAAGATGATTTGTATAAAGATTATTGATTTATACCATTGGCTCCAAAGACAATCTTCATTTGCTGTTCTTGATCAATGATGCTGTCCTCAGGAGGATATGTATAAAGTTCATAAAACTGTGTCACTGGGGCCAAAGGCAGATCCTTCCTTCCTGTTTTTTAACAGTGCTGCAGACCCTCAAGATAATTTGTATCAAATTTGGTTCTCTCCTGTTGTGCATGCTCTGCTATATAAAGTGAGACAGCTGTAGCTGTTTGTACCTCATCGCAGTTGTGAAAGAAGTGGGACATGAATTCTAATTTACTGTAGCTAATTCAAATGACTGTCTGAAAAATTTTCTGTACAAATAAAGAAAACCAAAGAGACAATATAAAAATTATTCCTAATTAAAATGACGTTTAAAAAAAAAAAAAAAAATCCTGAACTCCTTTTTTTTCGGTACCTAATTAGTACTGAGTTTGTTAAATGGGCGAGACCCCACTTATACATATTATGTTTGATGCAGTTTTCCAGGAACAGTGTTTCTCAAGATGATCTGTATCTACATGTAGTTTGTTTTCCTCCTTTGTGAATGTCCTGCAATATAAAATGAGAGAGGTGTAGTCTATACAAAACATACACCACTTTCTGACTATTTGGAATAATTTTCTGTATAAAGAAAACCAAAGAGACAATATACAAATTATTCATATTAAACTGATCTTTTTTTTTTTTTTTTTTTTTTAAATAAAATCCGGAGCTCCTTTTCTTTTTTTTTTTTAGGTACCAAGTTAGTACTAAGTTTGATGGTTAAATCGGCAAGAACCCACATATACATATGTGTAAACACATCCAAAAACACACTCATACACACAATAAAACTGTACAAAAATAAAGTGCGGATCAAGATGTTAACTCGTTGTGCCTTTGTTAATGTTGGTATCGCCTACTCTAATATCCCTGGCCTGTAACAGGACTCTGGGGGGAGCTCATCTCCATACCCATTTCCTTTACAGGGAACTTCCTTGTTAGAACTACACCACTTTCCTATCGGCCAAAATACTGCAGAGTTTATATGGTGTAGATTTTGTGTTAATCCTAGGTGATAGTGCATGTTAGTGAGTGGGATGAACTAGCTATACTTTAACATCGGGAGAAAAAGAGAGTCTTATTGTGATCGTAATGTTTAGTGGACTCGTGTTACGGATCTCAACTGTTGGACAACTGCAGATCCATCTCCACTCATCTCCAGTCTAGCATGTGCCGGGGTAGGTTTAAAACTGCCAAATGCCATACTCAGACAGGTCCTAGTGACAATGCTAATCTGTACAATTCCCTCTACCGTGTGCTCTATAGTTGGGCCTGCAGGGTCTCAAAACAGCCACGTCAGAAGGTTGAAAGTAAAGATATTTTTTGTGCATGTTTTATTTCTTTCTTTATTTAAAAAAAAAACAACATAATGTTAGAGTTTTAGTTGTGGTATACTCTGCAGATTTTTGTTTGGTACCTTTTTTTTCTATCACACTATCTCTAAAACACAGAATCAGGAAACAGTGATAAAACTAACAATAACAATACTTACATCTCGCTGTCTTCTATTTTTGTTTTTCCTTTTTTCTTTCTGAATGAGATCTGTGGAGCATCTATGTCAAAAGGAATCATTGCCTATCATACCTTTTGTGCATCATTGGGAACCATTTCTACCTGCAATGCTTGATGTATAATGTCACTTATCACTGTTTTTCTGCCAATCAGTATGGCATGATTCACCTCTAACAGACTTTTCATCTAATAATAAATATGTCATGCTTAATTATGACAAATAAAATCCACATTAAATTTTCTCTTGTATAGTTTGTGAAATATGAATCTCTAATGCTATGAATACAGGCATAAAATCCCTTTGCCCCTATAGTACCTATATCCATACCTCTGAATTTCATACTTCCTGGTGCACTCCTGCAAAGATAAATCTTAATTCTCACTGTACATATCACATATATGTAACACACTATGTGTACATGTACTAATACTATGAATACAGGCATAAAATCCTTTTGCCGCTATTACTTTAGTACCTATATCCATACCTCTGAATTTCATACTTACTGGTGCACTCCTGCAAGATAAATCTTAATTCTCATTGTACATATCACATACATGTAACCTACTACATATAATAATGCTATGAATACAGGCATAAAATCCCTTTGCCCCTATAGCACCTATATCCATACTTCTGAATTTCATACTTACTGGTGCACTCCTGCAAAGATAAATCGTAATTCTCACTGTACACATCACATACATGTAACATACTACGTATACATGTACTAATACTATGAATACTGGCATAAAATCCTTTTGCCGCTATTATTTTAGTACCTATATCCATATCTCTGAATTTCATACTTTCTGGTGCACCTCTTCAAAGATAAATCTTAATTCTCATTGTACATATCACATACATGTAACATACTAAATATACTAATACTATGAAGACAGGCATAAAATCTTTTTGCCACTATTATTTTAGTACCTATATCCATACCCCTGAATTTCATACTTTCTGGTGGGCTATCTTGTGATCCCGATGGAAATCTCCAAAATGCGTTGAGTGAACTCTGGAAAGATAAAACTAAATTCCCATTGTACATATCGCTTACATGTAATATATTACATTTGATGCGGCTTTCCAGAAACACACATATACATAAAACAAAAAATTCCATCATTTAACAGGAGTGGACATCGCTTAGAAATGAAAGGCAGGACCACAACATTTACATTATTTCACAAAGATAGCATCATTGTGGATACAAAACTACATCGCCATTTCCATATTGGCATATACACGTACATACATAAATAAAATATTGCAGAATACAACGTTTACAAACTAAAAACACAGATATGCATATATATCTATATTTCCATATCTACATGCTCACATGCACATTTCACAATAAATATCTTAACACATACATGCACACAGTAAAGGTGATTACATCATTTAGCAACTGAAAGAATAGGCATGCACATTATAATATCAGCTTTCTATTTCCACATAAACAAATAAAGAAAAGAACAGATCACTTCACAAAAAAATGACACAATTATAATAATATTTCCATTTCCACATACATAAATGAACATATTTACACACACACCAAAAAAATATTCATCATTTCAATGCCTTGCACATAATCTACATTTCCAGTTTTACACATACAAACACATATATAACCTACACACACATACATAAATAAACTATTACACAATATCACTTTTACAAAAAGGAAGCACAGATATGCATATGCATATGCTATAGTTCCATAGCTACATGTTCACACACACATTTCATAATAAATATCTAAATACACACACACAAGAAAAAACATTACATCATTAAGCAATTGATTGATCTGCTTTCTATTTCCACATATACTGACATAGAAAAGAACAGATCACTTCACAAAAAATGACAGCTGCACCATGCAAACATTTACACCCAAAGCACACTGTATGAAACTCACAAAACATCTACATATACAAATATTAAAATATAATTCCATAATTTCATAATTAAAGCTTTATTTTGGACATAAATAAATAGTGCCATTTCCATATACACATATAAACACAAAACCGTAATATTACAGAATATAACATTTCTAAAATGATAACACAGGCATTCATATATATCATTATATTTCCATTTCAATAATAACAAGCAACAAAATTTCATTTCACATTTGACATAAATATCTAAACACACATACACACACATACAAGAACAAAAAACGATTACGTCATTAGCAAATTGATAGTAAAGGTATGCACATATAATATTTGCTTTCTATTTTAATTTTTACCAAAAACATCACACAGGTATGCCTATGTGTTAACAATTCCATTTCTACACACATAAACAAAGACACTTAAACACAAAATAAAATATGAATCATTTAAAATAGCAGGGCTCATAATCTACATTTCAATATATACATACATACAAAATGCATATAACCTAACATAAACATAACTAAGTATTTGCTTTCTATTTCCACATAGACACTTTACAAAAAATGACATAGGTATGTCTATATAGTAACAATTCCATTTCTAATCACATTAGCAAACACACACATACAATAAATGTTCATCATTACATACATACACAAAAAAACAAAATACTCCACCATCTAACAAAAGCTGACATAGCTTTGCTCATAATCTACTTTTTGATTTCTTCACACATACAAAGACACATATGCACCATAAAACAAAATATTTCATAATTTAGTAGGAGCTCAAATTCTACAACAACAAAAGTGATGTAACTTGATTCATTCAATGACTAGAACTTTACAGGGAACTGAAAGGCAGGACCATTATATAAGACACCATCCCCTACCCCACCCCTGCCTTTCAGTTTGTTTGTTTGTTGTTTTTTTATGGAGGCCTCCAATTTCATTTATTTTCATTCATTTACTTGACACTGATAACATTATATTTTATATTTTAATAAATATGGGACATTGCTTGGAAGCACACGTATCAACAAACAAAAAAAATCCACTATTTGACAGGAGCTGACATATCTTCAGTTAAATACATATACAAATACACATATACACAAAGAAAATATTCCATCATTTAAAAGGAGCTGACAAAGAGTTGCTCATAATCTACATTCTGATTTCTTCACCTATACATACAAACACACAAATAAAAATATTCCAGCATTTAAATAGATTTGACATTACTTTGCTTAAAAATCAACATTTAGATTTCCACACAAATACCAAGACACACACAAAACAAAATTCAGTCTTTTAACATGAGCTGACATAGCTTTGCTCATAATCTACTTTTTGATTTCTTCACACATACAAAGACACATGTGCACCAAAAAACAAAATATTTCATGATTTAATAGGAGCCTAAATTCTACAATAACAAAGATGACATAACTTGGTTCATTCAATGACTACAACTTTACAGGGAACTGAAAGGCAGGACCATTACATAAGGCATCATCCCCTACCCCACCCCTGCCTTTCAGTTTATTTGTTTGTTTGTTTGATTTTTTTTTTTATGGAGTCCTCCATTTAAGTTTACTTTCATTTACTTGACACTGATAATACTACATTTTAATATATATGGGACATCACTTGGAAACACACATATCCATAAATAAAATATTTCACCATTTAACAGGAGCTGACATAGCTTTGCTCATAATCTACATTTCAAATTATACACATATAGACAAACAAAATATTTCATCACTTAAAACGAGCTGATAGATCATTGCTCATACTCTACATTTTGATTTTTTCACATACATAAACACACAAACAAAATCTTCCAACATTTAACAGGAGCTGACATAGCTTTGCTCATAATCTACATTTCAATTTCTACATACATACATACAAACACACATATAGACAAACAAAATATTTCACCATTTAACAGGAGCTGACATATCTTTGCTCATAATCTACATTTTCAGTTAAACACACATACAAAGACACATATAGACAAACAAAATATTTCACCATTTAATAGGAGCTGACATATCTTTGCTCATAATCTATATCTTCAGTTAAACACACATATAAGCACACATATACACAAACAAAATATTTCATCATTTAAAACGAGCTGACAGATCGTTGCTCATACTCTACATTTCCAGTTATACACATATAAAAATACACATACACACACAAAAAATCCACTGAAAGGCAGGACCATTACATAAGACATCATCCCCTACCCCACCCCTGCCTTTCAGTTTGTTTGTTTGTTTGTTTATGGAGGCCTCCCATTTAGTTTATTTTCATTCATTTATTTGACACTGACAATATTATGTTTTAATATAAATGGGACATTGTTTGGAAACACATATATCAACAAACAAAATATTTCATCATTTCATAGGAGCTGACAAATCTCTGCCCATAATCTACATTTCAATTTCTACATACACATAAACACACAAATACACAAATCAAAATATTCCAGCATTAAAACAGATCTGACATTACTTTGCTTATAATCTACATGTCGATTACAACACAAACACAAACAAACAAATACATAAAAGAAAAAATTTAATCATTTAACAGGAGCTGATATAGCTTTGCTCATAATCTACATTCTGATTTCTTCACACATACATATGCACAAAAAACAAAATATTTCATCATTTAACAGGAGCTGATACAGCTTTGCTCAAATTCTGCAACAACAGAAGTGACATAACTTGGTTCATTCAATGACTAGAACTTTACAAGGAACTGAAAGGCAGGACCATTACATACGACATCCCCTACCCCACCCCTGCCTTTCAGTGTTTTTTTTTTTTTTTATGGAGGCCTCCATTTTAGTTTATTTTTATTCATCTACTTGACATTGATAATATTATATTTTAATATATATGGGACATTGCTTGGACCACATTACATCATTTGACAAAGATAATATCATATGGATACAAATCTACATTGCTATTTCCATACCGGCATGTAACATACATACATAAATAAAATATTACACAATATCACATGTACAAAAAGATAGCACAAACATGCTTATACATCTATAGTTCCATATCTACATGTTCACACACACATTTCACAATAAATATTTAAACACACACACAGTGAAAATTATGACATCATTTAGCAATTGATGGCATAGGTATGCATATATAAAAAATATTTGCTTTCTATTTCCACACCGACACTTTATAAAAAATGACATAGGTATGCCTATGTAGTAACAATTCCATTTCTAATCACATAAGCAAACACATGCACAAAATAATTCATCATTTAAGCAAACTTCCTTCATAATCTACATTTCAATTTCTACATATATACAAACACACAAATACACAAATCAAAAAATTCCAGCATTTAAATAGAGCTGCAAAATAGTGCAGAACACATCTACAAAAGGATAACACAAATATGCATACATATCTATAGTTGCATATCTACATGTTCATACATACATTTCACATAAAAATCTAAATACACGCACAATAAAAATTATTGCATCATTTAGCAATCGACAGCATAGGCATGCAAATACAAAAAAATATTTGCTTTCTATTTCCCCATAGACACTTTACAAAAAATGACATAGGTTTGCCTATGTGGTAACAATTCCATTTCTAATCACATAAGCAAACACACACACACAAAATTAAGTATTCATCATTTAAGCTAACTTCCTTCATAAGCTACATTTCAATTACTACATGCATACAAACATACATATACATATAGAAAATTATACCAACATTTAACAGGAGCAATATCAACAAAAGGAAGGGTTAACAGGCTTATTAGTTGGTTGGTTTAGTTGGTTGGTTTAATTGGTTGGTTAGTTGGTTGGTTTAGCAGAATAGTTAAACAAGGGTTGGTTAGTTCCTCATGCCGCACCATGCAAACAATCATACCCCAAGCATACTGCATGAAACTCACAAAAAAATCAGCATTTACAAATATCCAAATATAACATAATTTCACAATGACAGCATCATTATAGACATAAATAAATATTTCTATACACATATAAACACAAAAAGCTGAGCTCATAATCTACATTTCCAGCAATACACATATACAAACACACATATAGACAAAAAAATTTTCCATCATTTAACAGGAGCTTACATAGCTTTGCTCATGATCTACATTTCCAGTAATACACATGTACAAACACACATATACACACAAAAAATATTTCACCATTTAACAGGAGCTGATATAGCTTAGCTCATTATCTACATTTCAATTTCTACATACATACATACAAACACACATATACACACAGAAAATTCCATCATTTAACAGGAGCTTACATAGCTTAGCTCATAATCTACATTTCCAGTAATACACATATACAAACACACATATGCACACAAAAAATATTTCACCATTTAACAGGAGCTGATATAGCTTAGCTTATAATCTACATTTCCAGTAATACACATATACAAACACCCATATACACACAAAACATTCCATCATTTAACAGGAGCTCACATAGCTTTGCTCATATCTACATTTCCAGTAATACACATATATGAACACAAAAAATATTTCATCATTTAACAGGAGCTGATATAGCTTAGCTCGTAATCTACATTTCCGGTAATACACATATACAAACACACACATAAACACAAAAAATTCCATCATTTAACAGGAGCTTACATAGCTTTGCTCATAATCTACATTTCCAGTAATATACATATACAAACACACATATACACACAAAACATTCCATCATTTAACAGGAGCTTACATAGCTTTGCTCATATCTACATTTCCAGTAATACACATATACAAACACATATATAAACACAAAAAATATTTCACTATTTAACAATAACTGATATAGTTTAGCTCATAATCTACATTTCCAGTAATACACATATACAAACACACATATACACACAAAAAAATCCATCATTTGACAGGAGCTTACATAGCTATGCACATAATCTACATTTCCAGTAATACACATATAGAAACACACATATACACACAAAAAATATTTCACCATTTAACAGAAGCTGATATAACTTAGCTCATAATCTACATTTCCAGTTAAATACATATACAACACACATTTAAACACAAAGAAATATTTCACCATTTAACAGGAGCTGACATAGCTTTGCTCATAATCTATATTTCAATTTCTACACATATAAATACAAACACACATATACACACAAAAAATTCCATCATGTAACAGGATTTACATTACGTTCTATAATACATCTTTCAACCTCCTAGTGGAGATTATCTCGATGGATTTAACAGGAGCTTACATAGCTTTGCTCATAATCTACATTTCCAGTAATACACATATACAAACACACATATACACACAAAACATTCCATCATTTAACAGGAGCTTACAAAGCTTTGCTCATAATCTACATTTCCAGTAATACACATATACAAACACACAAATAAACACAAAAAATATTTCAATATTTAACAGGAGCTGATATAGCTTAGCTCATAATCTATATTTCAATTTCTACATACATACATACAAACACACATATACACACAAAATATTCCATCATTTAACAGGAGCTTACATAGCTTTGCTCATAATCTACATTTCCAGTAATACACATATACAAACACACATATGCACACAAAAAATATTTCACCATTCAACAGGAGCTGATATAGCTTAGCTCATAATCTACATTTCCAGTAATACACATATATAAACAGACATATAAACACAAAAAATTCCATCATTTAACAGAAACTTACATAGCTTTGCTCATAATCTATATTTCCAGTAATACACATATACAAACACACATATACACACAGAAAATTCCATCATTTAACAGGAGCTTACATAGCTTTGCTCATAATCTACATTTCCAGTAATACACATATACAAACACACATATACACACAAAATATTCCATCATTTAACAGGAGCTTACATAGCTTTGCTAATAATCTACATTTTCAGTAATACACATATACAAACACACATATACATACACAAAATTCCACCATTTAACAGGAGCTTACATAGCTTTGCTCATAATCTACATTTCCAGTAATACACATATACAAACACACATATACACACAAACAATTCCATAACAGGAGCTGATATAGCATAATTCATAATCTACATTTCCAATAATATACATATACAAACACACATATAAACACAAAAAATATTTCACCATTTAACAGGAGCTGATATAGCTTAGCTCATAATCTGCATTTCAATTTCTACATACATACATACAAAACACATATACACACAAAAAATTCCATCATTTAACAGGAGCTTACATAGCTTAGCTCATAAACTACATTTCCAATAATACACATATACAAACACACATATAAACACAAAAAATATTTCACCATTTAACAGGAGCTGATATAGCTTAGCTTAATCTACATTTCCAGTAATACACATATACAAACAGCTATCTAGAGGTAGCATTTTGGATGTCAATCTGACCAGAAACAGTTGTCAGGCCAGGAGAAGGGACAGAACTCGGTTGATTCATCGGTGTGACAGTTCGGTTATTTCTCCTGGTGTTATGTGGTTGGAAATGGGCCCATCAGAAAGAGGACTAGGGCCGTCCCTGACAGGGCAAAGGACCAGCCGAGTTAAGAATTAAACGCACTGAAAGCGATGAGAATGACAAAATGAGAGATAACTGAAAAAGAGGATGGGAACGGAGGGGGGGGGAGGAATTATAAACAGAACAGAAATAGGATGATGTAATTTACCAATCATAACACAGTGATATAAGTTGACGTAATTTAGTTTTTGAAGATGTTGGTTTTGTTGTTACCCCGTCATAAGAAATTAAAAGTAATGTTCACTGACCATAACAAAATCAACTAAAAAAATTCAACATTATGATCTGTCATTGTATGAATATATATTATATATATATGTGTGTATGTATGTATGTATGTATGTATGTATGTATGTATGTATGTATGTATGTATGTATGTATGTATGT
>JBCEWB010751908.1:0-12908 GCA_039654565.1 Peronia peronii | reverse complement strand
GGAAACATGAATGAAGGCATGGATTTGTGAAAACAATTTTAAGTTCCGATCATTTTGTGGCGCTGCTGTGCTTTCGGGCCAGAGGTGCAAGGGCTTAAAAGGGGATGCTGAATGAAAACCTGAAGCAGTGATTCATATAATTTTCATTTCCGCCATCATCCTCCATTGACAAACGAGTGGACGATAATCATTGATAAAATATCGTGGGGAAACTCCTAGACCAGTGCACCTTTCTCACCCCTCTCGACCAGGAAGTTGTCGTTTCAACATGGGCAGTCTGAAGTATGACTGGTAAAATCCTTGGAGTTTTTGGTCGAGTTGAGATCTTATAAAAAGAAAGCGCGCAGCGACGCGTTAATGGCTTGAGTTTCAGTGATAGCACTTTGGCTTTTGTTAGGGAATGAAACGGATCTTAGATGAGGAGTGGGAACCCTTAACGATTTAAATGTTGAGAAAACTAAAGTTTCTTCATTAATTTTCTGTGGTTTGATTTTGATGAAATTAGATTTTGGACTTTTTAAAAAATTTGTATGTTTAGTTCTTTTTGCAGGATAATCAAGGAATAGGACAGCACAGTGCTTGCTGTTTTAATATGCAAGGTGCAAATCATAAAAAAAAAGGGCAAAAAGCAAACAGACAGAAAAACTGACCTGTATCGTTTTTATATAAATCCATTCCCCGCCAGGAGACTCCCCGGTGACTTTAGACAGAGTAAAGGGCTAAGAAGAAGAAGAAGACAACATTGTCATTTCTTCGAAAGAAACCTGATTAAATACTACCATGTTGGTAATCATAGTATGGTGGAAGCTTTTAAGCCACCTGTAAGACCAGGAAATGACCAATTGATGAATACCCTTAAATTAGTAAGAAAACTGAAGTATAATGACAGTGAGTGATAATTGGTGGTTGTGGTGGGGAGAGCTGTTGAAGACAACGGGTGAGCCATAGACAAGGAAATCACTGATTGCAGGAATCAGAAGAGACTACGTTCTTCATACGTAACGAATTAAATGTTGTGACGCTTGCGTTTCCTTATGCTTTAAGTATATATATTTTTAAGTATCCAAGACGGGGACAATGGTCCGCAGCATTATATATGCTGGATAAGTACATTCCAGGAATATTCATTTGTACTCCCTCTGTCTTACTCTCATTGTGGACCGAATGGGTAGTAATCGAATAAAAATATAGATATTTCACAGCGCGGTAGATCTCGTGTCTCTCTGCACACGGTCATTCTCAATAGTAGAACTCAAGATTTCGGGAAAAAACCCAACGCCGAAGCATGGTTGGCGTTTTCCTACGTCCTAAAATCATTAACACTACTCACTACTATGATTATTTGGAAGGCATCTAGGTTCAGTGGCCTCACAGCGAAGAGTTTCTGCTAATAATTTTCCTACCCAACCCAACAGGGTTTAATCAAGAAGTGAGGCAAACTTACGGCCAGGGCAAGACCAAAGACATGGGTCGATGGGATTTCCTGGGATATAGGTGAATTCTATTAAACTTAGAGATTCACGCACTTACCTAGCTCTCTACTCCCACCTGTTAAGTTCTTTTGAAATCCCCTAGAAAACCTACAGAAAGTTGTGTTTTGTGGGTGTTTTTCTGCGGTAGAGAATTAACCATTTTCAAAGAAACTACGATTCTTTTTCGTCGTTTTCATCTGTTTATGAGCCCCTTCTATTCCGTCTAGGCCTGTGGTATGGGAAAGAGGGATTGTATCGCAATTATGAACAGAAAAGACTGACTGTGCAGTCGCGCTTTAAATCAAACCAGCATTTTTTAACCGACTCATCGGTATTGCGTTACATTGAAGAGTTCAGGAAAAAGGCAAGAGAGTAGAGTTTTTTTGTTGTTTTTTTTTAAATGGATAAAGCAGAGCACAGTGGTAATTTCTGGCGAAAGAGCCCAAACATCCATCGATGTGGCAAAGAAAATAATAGTCTCTGTTTGGACATTTTTTAAAATACCAAGAACCGTAGCAGCAGCAACAAAGTGATTCAAAGTTTGCCTACGTAACGGTTTATGTACAGGAGAACTCAAAGTTAAGCTTGAAAATATTGTTTGAGGTCGTTGTATACAGAATTTGTGGGATAATTGTGAAAAAAAGATGAATGGAATGGAAAGTTTTACTTTTTTTTTTTTTTTCAGAAATGCTGAGTTATGAATTTTTGATGAGACTTAGCCCTCAGAATGCCAGTCAGTGTCTCAGAGTCCGTGGTGCCAGTTAAGCTTAACTGCTGTGACAGGAAATAACGTTACTCAGTGCCGTAATAACGTTACTCAGTGCCGTCAGAGGGGGCGGTGCCATCGGCCTAGAGCCAGTAATGCGTCATTCATCAGATCGTATATCATTATTAGTTCTGGCTACTGTTTGAAAATAAAAGGCATGGCGAAACTGGGTGCCTTAGGCATCTTATGCGGTCTCTGTCTCTTTCTCTCCACTGCTTTTCCCTTCCTCCTCCCAATCTTCTCTCTCTCTCTCTCCCCTCTTCAGTTTTTTGTTTTTAATTCGTTGCTTTGTTATTCTTTTACGTTTTGCATTGTTCTCTCTCTCTCTCTTATTTTGTTTTTCCTCATGTTATTTAATAATGCATGTGTGGAAACTGTATTGTGATGGCGACTATGATGAGAGACGGGCTTTCCCATACGTTTCATACCGGAAACTGCATCAGGCATAGCCATGCATCCTAGATTAACAAAGCCGACAACAGCAAAGGGACGTGTTAAAAACCCTGCAAACACTCACGCGCGCCATGCAGGCGTCCGGATACCGACTCACGAATTACCACACCTAAAAGCACAAGTTAGTCTGTGATATCCTGTTCCTTCTCTTGTAGCACATGTACATCTCTCTCTCTCTCTTTCTCACTCTCTCTCTCTCTCTCGCTCTCTCCCATCCCCCTCAACCACTCCGCTCTCATTTTACTATCCAGTTCTCCTTCCTAGGATACTCACTAATAATAACCCGAAAGGGGGAACGTCATCATTAAATTACTCGCCAACAACAGTCATCACAGGATTGGAAATACATGTACCTTGATTGTCTCGTCAGCCAGAGGCACAAAGGTATTCATTCAGTGCGGTCAGCGCTTTGAGTGAATATTCACCAGAGATGGACAGAGATGACCAGACCACTGTGTACGCTAGTTACTTCGGACAATGATGATGTCAAGAAGGTCAGGAGAGAGAAAGGAGGAATGAGAGAGGGAAGGAAGACCTCTAATTTGTTAGCAGTTGCCAGTCTTGTAGCCGGACGGGCCTTCCTGAATGGGATTTTGTGGCAAACATGCAAGCTTTGACAAGCTCACCAAGTTAGAGACAGGGCGTCATTTTGCGCTCAGATTATCTATATTAGCTCGGGTGGAAAAGGCTTATTGATTTCTTCTTGATGATAAGCCGACCCACACACTCCGCAGGGTTGTGTGGTGTGTGCCTGTTAGCGTTCAGTCTACTTCTCCACTCATCCCGGTAGTTATCCAAGATTTTGGAATTGCATTACTTCTCCGCCACTGCTTACCTCATTTATTTCTGATTTATTTATGATGTTTCCTTAGAGAGAGTTGTTCCGACACAAAATTCCATGTTTCTTTTCTTTCTTTCTTTCTTTTTTTTTTTTATTACCCGAAACGTTTAAAAATTATTAACATACACATTCCCAGCCCATGATCAAAAAGAGTTGAAGGAGACAAAGATGAAAAAGAGAGGTATATTTTTCCGCTTGTCCTCTCGAAATTATTTATTAAAAAGGTTGACAGGAGATAAATGATGGGTTTGTCATCGTCACTGGAAACTTTCTCATTAAATGTTTATGTTCCAAAAGAGCTTAGCAGAAAATCGATTTTCCTTTCTCCATAATAACAGCAGCAAAGCTTTTGCCTTAAGAAATGCTCTGTCATCCACAATATATGAAAGGCATTATGTAGAGAAACATGCATCCTGTCGGCTTAGTGCGTAAGCTGCTAATTTTTTCACCTGCACAGAGAGGTTTCACAGAAAATCTCCCGGATATGACTGTGACGGAAAGGGCAGGGACGGCAGACCGCCATGCCAGGAAGTACGAGAATAATCCCTTCTTCTGCGGCACTATTATTTTTATTTTACGTAATGTTTTGTGGCCAGGATCGTCAGGACTAATACCGAGAATCAGAGTTCTGGTATATGATACTTATAAGTACATAGCACCTCGTTGAGTCTTCGAACATTTCTAAAAAATGCCACGATTTATATTCTTCCGTGTTCTTGACTCGTTTATACCTTCACCGTAGCGGATTAATATCAGCCTAAATTGACTGTTTAAGCGTGGGGCTTTTTATATACTTGTTGGGCCGAAGCCTTGCAAAGCGAGAACCGCGTGGAAGTCCAGCATGCTTTCTATATTGTCTCAAGAGTTTGTAAACGTTGTCTTGTATTTATTTCGTTCACTTGAGAGCATTACTCGTTTCCTGCGCTCTTTGTTCCAACTTAGCAAAGTAGTACATGCCTAAGTAGACTTAAATCAACCCAACAGAGTAGGATTATCTTGGCCCTGAGTCGTGTCCAATTTGCTCAGAAGAAAGTGCTTGTGTAGAATTTTTTTTTTTTTTTCCTGGAAATTGTGCCCAGACAAGACCTCTGCCGACTCGCTATCCAGTTTTTAAGTGCCAATGGTTTTTGGACGTGCATTATGTACATACCGGGCCTCCGAAATATATTTGCGTTGTATGAGAAGGCTAGACGTCGGATGATCGTTGAGTCACTGAAGAAAAAGTGATTCTAACCTTTCTCATCCCATAGTAGAATTGGGCCGGCGACACTTTCATTGAGAGATAGACGCTTAATCTCGCGACCACCTCGTCCTGACTTCGATTAGTACCCAGCGTTTCAGTCCTAAGAAGATGGGGTTATCTCGGATTTTAATGCTTGCCGTTGATCAGAGAAGTTTTTGGGTGGTAATTACTTTCAAGTTTTTGAAGTTTTGGTCGGGCAGCGGCGTCTCCACCTATTACTCATATGTTCGTTCTTTAACTGCTAAGGGATCTTTAACGCGCATAACTCACATGCGGGATCTCCAGAATGTGCTTTCCTTTATTTAAGGTTTGACGTCGGGTTTTCTAACCAAGAAGCCAGGGAACCGTTGAGTCAGTAAAAAAAACAGATTCCAGTATTTTCTATTCCACGATAAGACTGGAATCCGCAACGCTTTCAGCGAAAGATTTCGGCCATGATGCCTCATCTGAACCGACTTTGAGAACTCGGGGTCTCCTATCCTTGTTGGGCTGAAGCTTGCAAGTTTACCACGAAGGAGTCGGGTATGTTTACTATAGTATCTCGGAGTCTGTGAACAAGAGTACGTAACTCCGTTTGGTGACCTAAGTGCTTTCCAGGATAGAGACAGCAAAGTGACCATGCCAGGAGAAGGAGGCGAGAGGAGGCGGAGAGAGGATCAATTATTCATGGAATGGAATGGTGAAAATGTCCCATGACGGAGTTAAGTGGAGGTCTTTGGACCATTGCCTGCACCCGGGAAGAGGTGACAGACGATGACGATAATGAAGATTACGACGGCGCCTGCCTGGTCAGTCTCTGTGAACGCGAAATCTCGGAACTGGCTGCGGTCATAACTATCGTTTCTTTAATTTTTTTTTTTTTTTTTGAAAGCATTTTAACTGTGGCAGTTCTCACTGAATAATTGTATTACCAATGACCCTCTCTTGTCTCTGAAGATCTTCCTTTATTTCTGTCTGTCTTTCTTTCTTTCTCTTTCTTTTCTTTCTTTCATTCGTTCGTTCTTTTTTTTTCTTGGCATTTGATGAAATGTGTAATAGCGCTGGCGCAGTTTCTACTCAAACAGTAGGCAAAATTGAATGTCGATCAGATGATTGAAAGGTAATCTCAGGTCATTGACATTGCTGCCGAACTGTCACCAGCTGGGACTGAGCTTGCGCGCCTCAAGCCTACAGCCCTGTTTTGTCCTTCTCTACTGAGCCTATTCGTTCTCTGAAATCAGCGCAAAGAGGCACACAACACAGCGGAGCCATGTCCTCAGGGATTAAAAAAAAATCTAATCTGCGAAGCCATTTAATTTGGGTTTGAGTTGGGATTTAACGGCACATCAGCACGATGACGTCACGCACAGGAGCTAAGCAATATCTTCGTTCATTTTATGTTAATCCTTGAACTCATCCTTCGAGGGATTCGCACAGACGATATGGAATAATACTGGAATTTACACATGTATTTCGATATTGTGTGATGTTTACAGAGGGATTCGACCACTCATTCACTCTTACGACGTGACCAAGCCGGGGGGGGGAGTATTTTTTTTTCTAGTAGTGCATACAAGTTGGGAATTCCATGCAGCATACATAGATGTACTCCATCAGTATGTTGTTTGAAACTTTGTCTTGACAAATGATATGGAGGATGTGTCAGAGAGTGCATCAGAATTGAGAATTGTCAGTGAATCAGTAGGGAGTGCATTTATAGAGCACTAAACAATCTAAACTTGCTATTTTGTTCTGCAGTTGTAGTCTCTTCCCCTCATTCCTGTTCTCTGACAATGCGAAATTCATCCTGTTTTTTTTCTATGTAATAAGAATGCAGAATTGACTTTTTGCGCTTTTATCCCCTTTGCTTTATTTATTCAACCATTCGAATGGCTACGGCAGCGACCTTGTCATTTTTTTCGTGCATTATTGAGAAGTGAATTTGACATCGAAAGCTTTCAGGCGAGAGAATAATGTGATGATGTTGTGCCTGTTCTCCAGGGGCCTGACATGATTTAGAGGAAGATTCAGAGAGAGAGAGAGAGAGAGTTGTGTGATCTTGTAAAGTTTGTTGACATTTCAGAAAGAGAGACATGAAAAATCAGGGACAGAGAGAAGAAGGAGCAAGAAAGAAAAAATGAAATGGAAACACATGTGTTTCATGTGCTGTCATCTTTTTTCCTTTGCCACAAGTTGTCAACCTAGAGATAAAATTTGTTTTTTGGTTTGACAAGCCATAAAATACGCTAAATGCGGATAAAGTACCTCTAAATGTATGAAATTTAAGCTCCTTTTTTTCAGTGCCGTCTATCTCCCCACCCGTCTGTGTGCTGTAAGATCTCTTTGGAAACAAAAGACGATGCCTGTCAGAATCTACATATTTGGTATCCACAGCTGGGCCTCACAAATCACTTTTGGCATTGATTTTATTTGTTTAATTTTAGTGTTACCTACTTGTCACGATTTTTTATTTGTGTAACTTTTTTTTTCTTCCTAAACCACATTGCTTGGTGAATACCGAATTAGTGTGTCTAGTTGCATTTTTACATGTTCTGTCAGTCAAACGCTATATCCCATCATGATTTGTGTTCCCAAATGTCACCATATGTCAGGACTTTTGAAGCTGGGCATTTCCTGCCCATTACAGGCCTGGCTAGGCGAGGATTCAACGAGCTGAACCAGGGTCGTCATTAAGCTAATCAAAGTGGAACAAGGAATTTTCTTTTCTTTTTCGTCCTAAAGCCGTTAGGTTACAAATTTACCTAAGTAGCTATAACCAGAGATCTTTCTAAATTTTGGCATGTAAACTCGGGAACTGTTGTATTTTTGACTTCATCGATCAAGATCATAACAAGATTTGCGGCATATTTCGAACCTGCAGTTCCTATTTAATGTCGGGAGGCAAGATATATAATCAGGAGATTTTACGTAAATTAAGATAAGGTAAACTCTATTTCTCCTCAAAAGGAAATTCTGTTCACAGTTTTGGAGACACAATATACATGCAAAATACATTCATATTCACTTACATACATAAGGACAAAAATATCAGGAATAGCTTCAGAACAAGGTAGATTCAAGAACCATTGCCTCAAATATTGCCTGTGTATCTGGTGAAAAATGCTGCTTTGGTACTGCTTCAGCTTAAACTTTTCAAAGTCTCACGTATCTGTCTGACTCCACGACTCACTATTATGATAGTATATTGGAGAGACAGATATTTCCCGAACTTATTCAAACCATACCCCCCATATGCATCATTACAGGCTGAAGAATACAGATCTTTCGAAATTATTAATTTGAATAGCTGCACTATGAAATGCACTCTGTGACTGGTCCTCGTTACCATGTTAGTGGCATGTTTTGACAGCAATTGCTCGGCACTTTCAGCAACATTGTCAGTAGATGTATTATTGTAGTTATGGCATATCATAGCAGCGGCATCATCAACCATGTCAGAGACAGAAATGAACTCAGCCAGAACAGAAATAACAGCAGATTCACAACTTATGCAGATTTTACATCAATCTAAAATTCATTCGTGGTATTTTTCTGTCTTTCTCTTTTTGTCTCTTCCTTCCCCCTCCTCTTTTCTCTTTTTTTTTTCTTTAAAATGTTTAAACATAATAAAAATAATTCCTAAGGAGTGCTTTATTAATTGTATCAATGTTTCCTGTCTTTCAGATTGGGAGTCTAGATGATCATTATTTGTTTGAAGCGCCTCATAGAGAGCGGAGATCAGCAGAGCCTAGTCATGATCATCACACGTTGTTATCGGATCACAGTCAGGTAGGCGTGTCTTCGCTTCTTGTACGCACGTAATTTATAGCACATTGTGGCTGTTTGAATCAGCACTGCTTTTTGCGGGGCTATCATGCGTTTTATATAAAAAGGCAAAAAGACCAAAGTGTGTCAAACTTAGATAAGTTAGATAACTTAAATAAGTTTGCCATTTGCTCCACACATCACATATATTTTTTTCTAGACCTCAGAGTCGAAACTTGAAAATTACCGTTTGAGGACTCGAGGAGTTGTCCGTTTTTCTTTTACAGACATCTGAAATGTATAGTCTTATCTGAACACTATGTGAGTAGCTGATGGTTGCCCAGTTAAGTCACAATAAGGCACCCCGGTTAATGTGTGTTTAATGGATGGACCCAGTCTTGTCTGCATGTGGCCTCTCATCAGAAAACAAACAAAAATCTGTATGCAGGCGGGATATGGGCTTGCCAACGGAGCATGTCAGTATCCGTGGAAGTTTATCTAAATAGCGAACCCGCTCTCGGGTCTTGCTTTCCAGGAAATTAATGTGTGCCTTAAACTGATAATTACAATCATTGACAATCTCAGTTTAGTCATGGAATATGTATTATGGTTGATAACAGATTAACCAGGTCTTGCATAATAATGACAGCGCATAGATCCAGGAGAGATGAAAACTGAACAAAAAAGTCTCAACAGCATCAGCATCATCCATTCACGTCAGAACACGACCATCACCATCACCCCAAACAACGATAGTGTTACTGATTATAAATTAGTAACAGTGAAAACAAGCAAGGCATTTCTGGTTGTCATAGAAGATGTTTATGTTATCTGTATTTTTTGGGGCTTGATTACAGGATCATGTTAGCATCCATTGCTTTCTGAAGAAGATGTGATTGTAACTAAGTAATTATATTTTTAAAAAAATGAGTTTTGATTCCGTCTTAATGTATTACATGTTCAAAACTCATTGCAAGCCACTGTCTTTCAGTCTCGTAAATCTGCTGTCCATACTTGTACAATCGATGTTCGAGCGTAGCAGTGCACCAATTTACGAGAGATGGAAAAGAAAAATAAATAAAGGCACAACATAATACGGACACAGACATATTGCTAGTAGAACGTGTTTTGGACATACTGGTTCTTTGTTCGCTATTACAGTAGACTGCAATCTGATAAATTGTGCATGCAAATGATTACATAAAGGCCCAACAGTAGAGTAACAAACTCGTGAAAAGCAGCAACAACAGCAAGAATAACAACAGCCAAACTTCAACAGTGAGACTGGTCTTGTTATGCTCCTTGGAAACAAGTTATACCTGATGTACATCTTTATTTGATTGGGAAGCACAGGTTGGATGCGCACTGCTGATCATAGATGTTGAAAAATAATGTACCTGAAAGGAGACTTTTTAATAATCCAAATGATGCATCCAAGTCAGGCTTGTTTTGTGAGGCGAAATCAACACTGTATTGCTGGTTTGGTGTGCCTGTGTGTGTGTGTTTATGTGTGTGTGTGTGGGGGGGGGGGGATTTTTTCAGTGGTTCTTCTGTTGTGCAATAGGATATATTTTTTGTTTTTTTGTTCAGACATTATTTTGCTGTTTTGAATTGTCTGCGCATGTGCGCTCTATGTTTTCCTCACCCCCCTCGACTCTTCGTGTGTGTGCATGTGTTTGTCCGTCACTGCATCTCTGTCGGTTGACTGTTCTTTTTGTCTATCATCACTTTCCGCCATGCTCGCTCTTCCTAGGTATGTCTGTCATTGATTTCACTCTCTCCCCACTTCGCTTCCTTGCCAGTTTAATTGTAAACGTCTTTATCGGTTTATGTTGATATCCATTTCGGTGGCGATATTGCAGTGTTTTGGAGAAGAAAAAGCGGGAGAGGATGTATGGGGAGTTTGTGTGTGTGGGTGGGGTTGGGGGGGGGGGGTATGTTTACAGCATTGTCTCACCATGTCAGTGCTTGAGGTGTTATGCAGTCGGCATTCCTGTGGCACAAGAATTCAGCGAAACCAGTTTTCATTCGCCCTTTAAAAGCTTCATTGGACTTAGGTATATATTGATCTTTGATATGAATTCTCTGTCTTGTTCTCGTGTTTGTTTTCTGATAAACAAAGCTCAGTCCCCTCTTGGCTTCCCCATTAACTCCGACCGGCCGCTCTTAATAGTGAAAAAGTTCATGGCGTAAACTCCCATTACAGCATACTATAAACCACTATCTCAGATTTAAATTACCCACCCGCGTCATTTACACATCACATAATTGTCATTAACATTTTTAGGACAGAAGATCTAAGCTTGCGTTGCCAATGTGTGTGATGGAAAATGGGAATAGGCCTCAAGTTATGGCTTACTGAATGGATTAAGCTATTAAAGTGTCATAGACCTGAAAACTACGAGTTCTGCATGGCGAACCTTAACTACGGCAGCAGAAAGAAATCAACAGCAGCGACAAATTGGAGACAAGCAGAACTGGAGATGTGGATAGGGAGATAAGAGATGCTAAAATGATAGTTAATGTAAACCTCAAAAATCATATTAGACCATGATTGTTGTATTTCATTCAGATGTCGGGATTTTTAAGTGTATGAATTTGTGGTAGAAAATGGGAAAAGGGATGATGATCAAAGATAGGCCAGGTGACGATATCATGATTGTGGTGAAGACATTTACGCCAACCTTGGCCTTCTGTAGTGGCAGCTTTTCTTCAGGCATAGTTTATTGTTTTGTGGTGCATGGAAGTTCAAAATTTGAGATAATCATTATTAACCGCCACTTATCGACACCCGAAATTTGATCTTCACCATTAACTCACACATATACACGTACACACAAACCCACACGCACTGGCAGACACACACATACATAATTATGGAATGGATTTCTTTAGTAGGCTACTTTATCGCCCAGCAAAGCATTAGCCTAACGATTAAGGGCCCTTGTAACCGGCTTTCTCTTGTTGCACCGCTTAGTGGTTGAAATTAGTCATACAGTAATGTTATTCAAATACAGAATGGATTTATAACAGAGTTGGTGAGATGGTCGTTGAAAGCGATTATTAACTCCTACAGCAGGCAGTCTTAACTATCAAGGGATTAACATGGCTGATGCGCCTACTGATATTGCGAGGTTGGGTATCTCAGAAGTGTAGTGCTGGAAGGACAAGCGACGAGAGCAGTATGTGTGATAAACGGGCGTGGTGTCACGAACGGTCAGGCCAGGAGCATAAGAGCAACAGACTGATGGTACAGAAATGTATGTGATTTGACCGTGTTGACTTGCCGACTGTAGCAAATCCGCATTGTGTGGATGGGACGTTTACTCCAATCTAATTGTATTTAATAGATAAGGAGGATGGAGACTTCATCTATCTATCTGTTTTGTCTGTCTGTCAGTCCATCTGTCTGTTTGTCTATCCATCTATTTAAAACTCAGATACGATAGTCATGAGATATTAACTGGAAGGGCAGGTTGATGCGCCGAGAAAGAGAGAGAGAAAGAAAGAGAGAGAGAGTGAGTGGCCAATGCCTCTTCCCCTCTCCCACGTCCCTTATTATACAGGATGAATTTTTGTCATCTTGAGCTAAGAATCCGTTGACCTGATGTTTGGGGAAAATCAAAGGAAAGACGATTTCATTGCCCATGCACGTTGTATATGTGTTCCTTATTCCGGCATGTCTTCTGCCTTGTTGTTTCTTGTCACGGGATATCTCACAGCCGGTCTCTCTTGCTGCTCCAACATAACAGCCTCAGCCCCTTTCCTTATTGCCCTCCTCCTTCCCATCTCACCAGGCTCACCCTAGGAAAAAAAAAAGGAGAAAGAAAAACCACCAGTCTTTCATTAATTGCTTTTATGTTGTTGTTTATATTGTTATATTGTTTGGTTTGTATTCATCTGCAGAGACGAAAACACTAAGGATTACAAAGAACAGAGAAAAACAGACAGTGGGAAACTGAAAAGAGAAAAGAGAGAAGGGTTGGGAAGGGATGGAGGGGTAAAGGAGTCGGAGTTGAGAGAAAGAAGTGTGGAATAGTGGGAGAGAGAGAAAATTGAAGAGAGAAAGAACGAGACATAAACAGCATGTCATGCATATACGAAGAGGGCGTTCGGCACATCGAGAGAGAAGAAGAGAGGGAAATATGGCGGGGGGAGGAGAAGGGATAAAAAGTGGCATACCTACAAGGAAGCTGTTTGTTGTTTTTTCTTAAGCCTTTCAATCCAAAGAAAGTAGGATTATCTCGGCTTTTTAGAAGTTGTCAATTTTTGCTGAGAAATTTTGTGGGTAGAAATTTGGAATTTGGAAATTAATTTTGCCCGGACAGCGGCACGCAGCCTACTCTTTCATCGATTTTGAACTGCCAAGGGTTCTTTAACGTGCGTAAC
>JBCEWB010751797.1:0-16733 GCA_039654565.1 Peronia peronii | reverse complement strand
GATAGATAGATAGATAGATAGATAGATAGATAGATAGATAGATAGATAGATAGATAGATAGATAGATGATAGATAGAGAAAAAGAGAGAGAGAATGAAAAAAAGAGTGCGTGAGGGAGAGAGAGAGTTTAAAAAATAAAGAAAATGCAGAAAGAAAGAGGAAAGATTAAACATTTTGCTGGGCAGAGAGAAACTATCATCGATCTCTCTGGTTATCGAAAGTGTCCCATCTATCTCATCCAGCCCGAGTCCTCTCATCATCTCCCCTTACCTTCTTCTCTCTCCGTTTTCTTACTTGTCTCTCACACAAGAGCACATACTCGTTCACATCAATCGCCTCTACCCACATCCACAAATTGAAAACCGGAGTAGTGGGTGTAAGCGTGATGCATTCATCATTGTCACGGCCTTGGAGAAGGACGGTCTGTTGGCCGATATCGGAAGCTGGAGTCAGAAGGCGATGAAAATGTAACATATAATGCACAAACGGAACGTCCCTCAGTGAAGCTCGATGCTAGACTGAAAGTTGTTCGACCTCCCACGAATCCGAATTCTACACCATTGTTTGCAATATTCCACCTCCTCAGTGGTAATGCGTTGGGTAACGAATACGAATACGAAAAACTAATCATTCACGCTCACAAATAAATTTTAAGGTTAAACAAATGTCTGAAACGTCTCTTTATCATTAACCTTAGATGTGCCAGTCAGCGTATTTGCTCAAATACACGTTCATTGTAAACTGCATTTGAATGACTTTCAAAATTTATCTTAAATCAGTGACATTGTACTTTTGTTATCTTGCTATGGATGTATTGTGTTTTCGTCAACAGCAATATATAACGTGATGGAAAAAATCTGCATTCCGGCACTCAACTAACAGTTTTAGGGTTGTGCATAGTATTTTGAGAAGGATCAATGGTAAAGTTGATAATATCCACTGAAGGTAAACACTAAACGGTTAAGTTTACCCTGAGACAGCTCATATTATCTCACTGTGACAATGTATTCAGTGTGAAGTCAGCTTTACGCATGCATCCTCCCAAATCCTATTTCGAATCTCCAACCTGTTTAGCTCGTCTGAATAGGTGTCTTATATCTGTCACTTATGAAGAGTAAGGCCAGACGTTTGCAAACTTAACATAATCCAGCCAAGTATCCAAAATTTCTGGTTTTCAGCACAGTATTTTGAAGGCCATTATCAGGAGAGAAGATAATGGATTTATTAACTCCCTGACTGAAATTAGAGACCCTTCTAGGAATTGAAATGCAATGTTAGAAAGATTAAATTACATGTAATTGCCAAAGGCGCACAGTTTAGAAAAGTCTGTTCTTCACAACGCATAAATCTTTCACCTTTTACTCACAGCACAATAGAAAAACCCCATAGGTGTCCTTGTTGTGAATGATGGATAAAAATAGTAATGGTATTAATTATTCAAAATCTTTACATCAAATAATCACAAACTGTCTGATACATAATTATGATGCTGCTTTACAAAGTCTTTTGATTTCATTCATAGATTTAAGAGCGCTCATGTATGTTTATTTATCAATCATGTTGGCGAAGTCCGAACCGGAACTTGAGTAAACATTGTTGGTAATGAGACTATGGTTAGAGCATTTCATTGTAACCTTATTTGTCCTAGAAGTTGTCATTGTGTCCTAATGGGTAAGTCTCTCAATCCGAGGTGGAATCCTCCCTTTATCAATCATGCACCAGACACATTAAAATTTTTCACGAGATGACGAGAACTGCATGTGCTGTGCAGCAGAATGCTAAAATTATCAGAGGTTCACTGAATTTGTTTATCTTGTTTCCATGTGCTGAATTACTGAAACCTGACCCGAGAAGATTTCCATGGCCTTAAAGAATAAGAGCTATTTTTCAAGTTTCGCAACCTCATGAAATCAAAAGCATGAGAATGGGTATCTCAAATCTCTTTGTCGTGCCAGATCTTAGCAGGCGAACACTTATTAACACTGGACAAAAAGGTCAACCCGCTTGAGGATAAGTATATTCATGACAATAAAAGGACATGCTTATCTGAGCATAATGATGTTTTAAGAAATCGAATTATCTGTGCAAACTTGGGCATAGTTATATTGGCTACTGTATTCATTACTGGATGAGGATTTAGCCGTTCTGCTCGGCTACTCGACAAATGATAAGACAAGGTTATATTTGGTCATATTCAAGAGATAATAGCCTCAGCTTGAATATACATTGTCATTATGTCTAGATTATATCGGAATTCAGTACAATAATGGGGTTCCTTCTGGCTTGCTTGGTCCTTTGTGCTGGAAATGTCAAATGACCAATCTGGCCCAAAAAAAAATAAAAAAATAAAAAAATAAAAAATTCATTATCCTTTGTGCTCGAAATACTTTCCAAGTGGTACACATTATTGTTGGGAATTACTCATCTTACACTGCCCTAGCCAAAATTGTCATTTTTTGAATACGACTAAATATCCCCATAGAAAGTTTAATTTACACCACCTGTTTCATGTAACCTTTATAGAGTTATATCCGTACACGGTCGCAAGGGTGCCACCAAAGGGCTTCCCACTCTCTTCATTTTGTATCTACTGTGCGCGACGACCTGTGTTTCTTTTTTTTTTTTCTGATTTGGTTGTCCATTCCTCAACGGTGTCTCTCCTCTTGTTCTTTTGCTTGTCTTTATACCTTTGTCCCTAGCCGGTTTCTTGGAGGGTCGTCTTTAGCCACTTCGTCTGATCTAGTGATGTGACCAAACCAATTCAGTTTGCCGCTTCTGATAGTGGTTAAGAAATTTTCGATTTCTCCTTTAGGGTCTTTGACTTTCAATTTTACCTCCTGGCTTCAGACAATGTCCGTATAGGAGATGTCTAGGATTCTACGATGGCATCTTCACTTTTTGTGACCGGATATTTGTATGTAGTTCTACTGTCCGCGTCCATGACTCGCAATCATAGAGCAAATTCAGCTAAATTTTAGCAGTTGTATGTTATTATTGTCATGGAAGAATTCTGCAATTGTGAAAAAAAATAATAGATTAAATTTGAACAATTATGCATTCATAATTACAGGAGACATTTGACAAGCCTGAAAATTGATTGCTTCATGACAAAAGATAAGATCAGTTAAGTATGGATCTATTGTGATTTTTACGAACGATGTTTATGATGATGCGAATAGACAGATTATAACAAACTTTTGTTGGTTAACAATTATGGTACACATCCCTAGCTTATGCAAGTCTCCTTTTACATATCTATAAATTCACACCAGCAATCAGAGATAAAAATTTACTTTCAAATCATTCTGAGACATGCAAACGAAAGACCAGTTATGGATAAGTCTGAGCATAGATGTGATTTTTTTTTAAGGGATCAGATTGTCCGAACTGGTTTTCCAAATGTCTTCATATCGTGGTCCCAGTGTATGCTCTCCTCTGCTTCTATTTTTTGTTTGTCGTGATGGAAGGATAGGTGGATAAAAAGATGGGTAGATGGATGGATGGATGAATGGATGGATGGATGGATGAAAGAATGGATGGATGGATGGATGAAAGAATGGATGGATGGATGGACTGATCGATGGATGAATGGATGGATGGATGGATGGCTCCTCTTGACACTGGGACAATGGATTCTGTGGTCTAAAATATTCTCCGCTTCTACAGGTTCTGGCATATCCATATCATACCAGGAAATCAAAATCGTCAACTGCCTCGCGTGCTCCTTTAGCATAATGGCCAATGATATATAGGAAGCTTTGCAGATCAGTGTATAAGCCTCAACTGGGCAGTGATGCGACTAGTCGTGTAAATATTAATGATGGCAAGTGGGATCAGAATGCACAATTACTATAGTTAATAATGTGTTTGGTAGGCACATTTGTTCGGGCCGCCTACGCACGAAACACTTGTCCTGTCATCAATTATTGAAGGCCTTGAGATTGGACAATGGGATTTGCTCGTGCCCGAGGACAATTGACCGAGAATATATATCGCTGTCTGATTGTCATGACATTTCTGTGGGCTTGTAGAGTCCTGATGATGCCCATCTCATCTCCACAATCGATTTGACCTTGAGGTTCACTCCTAGGAAAAGAAAAAAGATTGTCCGCCAAAGGGGTTTTTAGCTCCGTCTACTCAGGTTTTAGTTTCGAATCTTTTTTTTTTCTTCCGATGCAGGGCGTAGCTCTGAGCTCTGAATTACTAGTCACATGGTACCAACAGCAGAAATTAACATTGTTGTTGTTGTTGTTGTTATTGTTGTTGTTGTTGTTATTGTTGTTGTTGCTGTTGTTGTTATTTTATAAGAGGTAGGGAAGAACGAATATTACCTTGTTTGTTTATTAATTTATTTTTTATTTAGTTATTTATTTAGTTATTTACTTATTTATTGAGTGATATATTCATTTAATTATTTATTTACTTATTCATTTATTTGTTTATTTTGGGTATAAATTCTGACTTGACTAATAAACTGTCGCCCTACTTAATGGGTGGGTTAAGAATTACTCCATGTTAATGCACTAGAAGTCAACGTTCAGTTCGCCTATCATTGTGAGTTTCACGTTACGGAAGACTTTCGGCTTCTAGCTTACATTGTCTACACATTGCTATGAAATTAGTTAACACAATATTGATCATTTCTATTGAGCAATAAATTACTTTCAAGAACAATAACTATGTGGTCAAGAAGACAGATGGAGTAAGTTTTCCTGCAGAACCGATATTGCTTATAGTTTTCATCATAAACATGGCTAAGCTTCCATCCACAAGTGAAGACTTAGATTGAGACCATTCTGTTTTAAAAGCGCCTTTTCCTTTGATAGCCTCTTTGTGTCTCCGGACTTTGAGTCAAGAATTGTCATCTCATGTCATTTTTTTTTCTTTATACAAAAGTAAATTCATGGATATTATTGTGCCCACTTATCGCTGACGGATCTATATGGAAGACATAGCGAATTGGATGCAAAGGTACTAAGTACCACAATGCCTATCTAACGCTGGCGGATTTATAGCACTGCGTCGTGATATTTTTGTTTTAAAAATATCCCATTGAGCTAGGGTTAGGGTTTAGGTTAGGAAAAGGATTAGGGGTTAGTGGTAAGATAGAGTTGGGGCTAGGTTAGGGTTAGGATAAGGGGTTAGGTTAGGGTTAGGCTTAGGGATTAGGTTAGGGCTAAGCTTAGGTTTAGGGGTAAGGTTAGGGTCAGGGTTAGTGTTAGGCTCAGGTTTAGGTTAGAGTTAGCGTTAGGGTTAGAGTTATGGTTAAATACTCCGTAGACTGCATGGTACCTGTCCAGGCCTGAGTGATCGACGGACACTTTGATGTCTGTCCATCAGTGGCCTTTTCATAAAGCATGTATTATTATTTTGTTTGTTGTCGCTGTTCCTGTGTAAAGTGTTTAAGCATACATGTCATTGCCCGAGCACAGATTAAAAATAGATTTTAGCCACGCCTCATCAGAAGCCTTGTCGATATTGCAGCCTGAGAAACTGAAAAGAATTTGTCAGCCATTACTGGGTTTTGCACATTTCTCTCGTTCTCTCTCTTTTTCTTTCTGTCATCTCCCCCCTCTCTCTCTCTTTCTCTCTCTCTCGCCTGTCAGTCATTATTGGGATTTCCACTTTTCTCGTCTTCTCTCCTTTTCTCTCGCTCTCTCTCTCTCTCTCTTAAGTCGTATGTGCATAAGAGTTCTTTGTCAGCTCTTGT
Source organism: Peronia peronii (assembly GCA_039654565.1). Lineage (NCBI taxonomy): Eukaryota > Metazoa > Mollusca > Gastropoda > Systellommatophora > Onchidiidae > Peronia > Peronia peronii. Next base: position 11,023 of record JBCEWB010751797.1, on the reverse strand, counting down.
CTCTTTTCCATTTCTCATCTCATATTTAATCCTCAGTTTGTCAGTCTTGTATTTTGCTCTGTCCTTCCTGATTTTCCACTTTCTCTCTCTCTCTCTCTCTTTCTCTCACTCACTCAAAACACTCTCTGTTCACCTTTGTCTTGCTGTCTCCCTCTCACCCTCATCCTCTGTCTGTCTGTCTGTCTGTCTCTCTCTCTCTCTCTCATTCTCTCTCTCTCTTCAACCAAATTTCATATATTTTTGTGTTTTTCTTTTCAACTGAAGAGTAGGAGCTTTTATGATGACAAGAACTTTCACGAAGAATCCGCCTCTATGACGGCAGAGTAAAAGCCTTCCTCCTCCTCCTCCTCATCCCCTTCTCCCCTCCCATGCCCCTTCCTCGCTAATATTTCAGAGATAGAGAACCTTACAGATTTCCGGAATAGGATTCCACAATCAGTAAATGGAGATGATGCATTTTTCTGTCTCCTTAACATGGATTTCCTTGGGAAAACACAGAGGGGGCATCTTCATGATATCCGAATATTGGGAGGTGAAGAGTTGTAAAGTGAAGAAGAATTCAAATTTCAGAGAGAAAATATCAAATAGAGGGATTTGAGAAAAAAAAACCATCACAAGAACTTCACAATTCTGAAGCTTCAGGATCCACGCCTATTAAGTACAATTACACAGTTTCAAATTAAAAGAAAGCAGCAATCAGAGCAAAAAAAAAAATGCAGAAAGAGAGAAAAAAGAAAGGAGGAAAAGAACGAAAGGACGAAACAAAGAAAAAGACAAAGAAAAAAGTAAGAAAAAGGAAAGAAAGAAAAAAAGAAGAAAGAAAGAAAGAAAAAAAGAAAGAAAGAAAGAAAAAGAAAAAGAAAAAAGGAAGAAAGAATCTGAAACAAAATGGAAGCAGAATATGACAGATAAGAAACGGGATTTGAAGAAGTGAGGTGGGAAATCAAGAAAAGCTGTCCTACTATTCCATGCTAATACTTATAAAGCCAATGATGCCATAAAAACTTTACTTCGTTTTTTATTTTCCTTGATAATTTCGTCTGTATAACAATATATATTTTCAGTCACTCCCTGATAAATCGATCAATACAACATTCACTGAGGTCCTAGTTCATTTTTATTGTTTAAGATACTGCATCGAAAATGTGTATCTGCGTGTTATATTTCATTCTGTTTTTCTACCGCGTTTCTTCATTTTCATAAAAAGAAAGAGGTCTTTTGACTATGATAAGAGAAGATAAGATAAAATTATTCGTCCTCAAGAAAAAAATCCATTCACTGGGGTCAGACACAGCATATGCAAGATATAGTTACACTCACATGCATATAGACAAAAATATCACGAACACGCATAGCATCAAACAAAGCAGACTCAAGAAACATTGCATCAGCTTGATAAACGTATCGATGAAGGCAGACATAAATTTCTGTATCGCTCAGAATTAGGTCTTTCATGCAAACAAATGCCCACGTCTTTCGGATTATTGCAACTGATTATTAATTGCTTGCATAGATTCTTCATGAATTATCTTAGGCTTTAAAATATAGATCTCCTGGTAAAGGGCGCCAACCTGATTGTGAATTGGATGCACAGAGTAAGTTGTGCAGTGTGCCATTTTTAGAAGTTGGGGAAAGGGGGGAGAAAGAGGGGGCTTATAAGAGGGAATAAGACGATCAGGAGGACGAAGAGGAAGAGTAAATGGAGAGAAAGAGAACATGAAAAGGAATGCTTGATTATTAATGATTACAGATCTGTACTTTATCTGAATGTTTTATTTACTGTGCTTAAGGATGCACCCTCGACATTCTGCGCAGTGGTTTTAATCCAGCTCCGGATTACTCTGGTTTCTTTCGAAATGTCTGTGCTCTCCTATGTGCTGAGTTATTGCTCGTATGGCACAAGAAATACGATGTCTGTTGTCGGTTGAGAGCAACAAAAATAGAAATAATAATAACAACAGAGAGCAATCATATAGCTCTGATTCCCGTACAGTTTAAACTTTAAGCGCTCAACAATCTACATGTACTGTTACCCGATAGATCCAATGGAGATACTCAAATGTTCCCAGCTACCTGGAGGCATACAAGACGGCTGCCTGTTTGGTGCTCAGATCCTTATCAGTCTAATAACGTTCTATGTCTATAAAAAAAAAAAAAAAAAGACTACGGAGGATTCTATTTTCGTACTTGCAGCAGTCTTCGCGGTAGAATTCTATTTTATTATTTTAACCCCTCAGATCCACTCATTGCAACTTGAGTTTTGAACACATACACATAAACTTTTGTTATTAGTGTTGATAAAGTTGACTAATTTCACCAGGCAATAAACAACTGGATGGGCTTGTGAGGCTCCTGGCATTGGAAGAACTAAGGCTGATGTGCACAAGCGGTGGAGTTTAATAATTATGATAACATGCGTATCATAGTCTATCCTGAGTCATGTCGAGATGACAACGTCTTCCCCCTCCCCCCCTCGACCTCCCCACTTCCCGCCCGCAATACTTCACCTCTGCCTTCTTCACTTTTTAACCCTATAAATGCCAAGTTATTGCCATAGATACCCCTCTGTGTCTCCTCTTTCGATACCAAAGACCCACCTTAGTCACTGTATATTGGATAGAACTGGCTATGTCGACCTATCTTGTCTTTAAATAATATTGAGCTTCCAATACTAAAAATTCCAAAGATTTATGTTCATCTTGCTAAGTTCCACGTCCTTAGAAGCACAGTTGTGTTAGGTTTAGGCTGGGCATTGAAGCCCATACTTGAGAGGCATAGCAGATTGTACGGCTGTTGAGAAAATTTATTTTTTGTTCTAAAAAAACTTCAGCTTTTTAAGCCGTTGAAAGAAATTGAGGGTATGCAAAAGAACGTGCTCGTGCCTAAATGTGTTAAATGCAAAAGTTAGCACGCACTGCATAGGGTGTAGGAAATGGCTAATAGCTGTTTTCAGCCGAATATGTGATAAATTATCCATTTCGATTTGAGATGAGCCATCTTATCTTTAAATAGTGAGATTTCTTTTAAAACAGCACACATCATATCGTGATATATAGTTAACTATCGTTACTGTTCTTGATAATTATGATATTGATGAAAACAATGATTTTACGTAATCAGAAGGAGAGTAGAGCTTGTTTTCAAAGTAACAGTAAACACAGTGTTTGCTGATGTCACCCTTTCAAATAAAATCGTAAAAATTATGCACGCCAAACGAATATACAAGATTTACAACATAAACATTCTTCAATTCCATTTGGCCACTGTAAATCAGAAGATGTAAAGATCTAATCTACAAACACAAAGAGTAGTATTCTATTCACATTTTTCAAAAGTTAAAAAGCCTCTCCGTTCAATGAACAAAACATTGAACTGGAATCTTTTTTCATTTACCAGTACAGAAATGTCCTATCTACTTCTATATTTTGTCTTTGTTGCCCCGAATAAAATCCAGCGAGGTTTGAAAATTTAGTTGTACGATCGCTTTACTCAGTCTTTAACATATCAAGTTCTTCAGACTGTTGTTTACTTCTTACAAAATATTAAATTAATTAGCGGTTGGCAGTCCATGTCTTAATTTATAAACATTTTTATAAAATGAAATCTCTGATACTGATGAAGGTATTGATTAAAATATGGCAAGAATGACTTGATTTTAGTTGACAATTTCATGATCACATTATGAAAGCCAAGTACATGAGAAAGAAAAAATAGTGTCTCCTTTGCGTGGTGTTAACGTACCATCTTGGCTTTATTTTCCCTTACATCTTTTTTCGATGAACGTAACCTAGAAAATCGTGATTCGAAGTTCAAAGTGATGTAGCTGATGCCCCCCGCACGTCTGGCCAACCCAGTGCTTAAACATCGCATGCTTACGTAAGTTCAGTGATCCCCTGGACCTTCAGCCGCTGACTCCTTTTCAGCATCAATTCACCTCCCTAAAAAGCCAGATAAAACTCTTAATTGGCTAAATGTGACGTTGATAGATTAGATTTCACCTTGTAATCTTTGTGAACTCGTTCCTATTTCATGACGGAGGTAAAGAGGAGATGCTGCCCAAACAGCCAAGACATTCCGGTGTAGAGGTATGCTATTGCCTTACTATCTGAAGTACCGACACAAAGTACTGCACAGCTTCACAATAGTTTTGTTGAAATGCTTCATGTTGTTATTAAGTCTTTATAAGTAAGAGCGTTTATTCTACCACATCATATTTGAAAGAATGTCCCAGTTTTTTCGCCTTTGTCATTCTGTTCATGTTTCATATGCTCTTGACCAAATTTTGGCTTTTTTTCGCTGATATTATTTGAATTGTTCTTTTTTTTTTTTTTACATGTCTAACTGAATCCATACTTCATATAGCCGTAAACTCTCTTTAATGGTAACAACTAACAACGACTCGTTACATTTGATCGATACCGTTGTGAGAATAATTGACAGCCTGATATCTTTGCAAACATAGAAACTTGTGATAAAAAAATTCACAGAAGGTATTTTTCCAAATAACTTTAATTGTAATTACTCATCGAACAGACATGAGAGAAAGTCTTCATTATAGTATCATACTTATTATTACAGTTATCTGAAAACAGTGACTGTTTCTCCTAATTAGCTTTCTGATTCTTCAGTTTCATGAAGAGTTAGAAAATTGAATGTATATTTATTAAAGAAACTAGAAGAGAGTCCAAGGCCTTCGTAGGAGATTTTTTTAAAAATATAGTCAAACCGACAGTGGTCTGCGACTCAGAATGCATGGCAAGCGTGCACACCTCGATGTTGGTATTTTGGATGATTAAACTGAATGTTACCCAAAGAAAACGTGTTTGGTGCATTGAACGCGTCATTCTATCGAACGTACAGTTCGGATCAAACACTCTCGAGAGTTTACTATTTAACTGTTGTCACCTTTTTAGAATAACGTCAAACATAGTAATCTTTTTTCTTCTTTATTTAACTATAAACACAGATCTTTATGCAACAATGTTGTGTGCCAAATTTCATATGGACACATTCAGCAGCTTTGGAGTCCATAAGCCTTTTGAAGCTTTTGTTGCAGATTTATACTATAGACTAGCATAAAAACCCGCTCTACGAAGAGGAATTATTGAACCAAGAATTTTGTGTTGGATGACAAATTACAATTATTAGAAAAAACAGTTTCATATACATGTATTGTCTAATGAAAGAAGGGAACAGAAGGGGCTGTGTGAGAATGTAAAGAAAGTGCGCCGAGTAATTTGAACGAAACAAAAGGCGTAAAAGAAAGGTTTTCTATACAACAATATCACTACTTGGACTTAAAATACAACACTAAGTTAGCATAGTAAAAGCAGGGGACAGGGGAAGGGGGTGGGCAAACCGGAATCTCCAAGTCAACGATTGAAATGAGTAGAAATCAGGCTGAGCGTGTGGTGCGGACACTACCCTTCATTCCATCGTTTCATTCGGATCAAACACCCTCGCGAGTTTATTATTCAATTATTATCGCATTTTTAGAATAACGTCAAATATAATAAAGCTTGTATTCTGGTTTAGGTAAGAAGGAACAAGGATCTTTATGCAACAATGCTGTGTTCCCAATTTCAGATGGATACATTCAGTAGTTTTCGAGTCCATAAGCCTTAGATGGGTTTGAATTAAGCCAGATTTATAGTATAGATTTATAGTATAGATTTATACAGTATAGTGCAGTATAGTGTAGTGCAGATTTATAGTATAGACTAAAAGAGAACCTACGGTCTTCGTGGGAGATTTTCTAAAAATCTAATAAGGTCAAACCGATGCTGCTCTGCGACTACGTGTCCTTATTCGCGACCCGTAGTTGCGTCGTCCGAAAAATTTGGCGCTTCAAAATCAATCAAGATTGAGGCCATCTTCTTATGCACGGCACAATGTCTCGCCGTGCATAAATGGCTTTATACAAGTCTTTCTTGATTGACTTTGGAGCGCTATTCAATTATTATGTCCTTCTTAGAATAACGGCAAACATAGTAAGCGTTTTTTCTTCTTGTGTAAGTAGAAACACATATCTTTATGTTATGTGCCAAATTTCATATGGATACATTCAGTAGTTTTTGCGTCCATACGCTTTTTATGGGGTTTGTTGCAGATTTATAGTATAGATTTGGATCAAAATTTTCCTTTATTTCAGATGGAGTATTCTGTGCCATGGTTATTGTTTCCCTCACTTATTTTCTTTTCTCGATCCTTAATTATTGATATGTTTCATTTGTATAATTATCTGATAGGACTGCACTGTAAAGTAACTCAGAAGTCATTTACGAAATGAATAAATAACAAGAGAAAGAACATAGGTAGTGATCTTCCACCATGCTTTCTAAAAGTAACAACGGCAAATATTGCTGTCGATTGATGACTTGAAATAGGTCACTGACCTGATATGGGAGAGAGAGACAGGGATTCACGTCAATATTGAGCTTAAAGTCCAAATAAATCCCTTGTAAGTCAATGAACCTTTTGAGGAAAAGGCTCCTCCAATAAATGGTTAACTGAAGTGGCCGAATCATTCACAGTGACATCCTACCCGAGTAATCACCATTAAAAAGATCCAGGTTAACCATGAAAGTTATAGGTAATCTCAAGATAGGTGCTCTTTTTGTCTCTCTGGTGGGTAATAAAAATAAGGATTTTATACTGAGGATTGAAGGGATGAAAAACTACTAACAGACACAGCTGTTTTGTGATTAAGACACATATCTGGTGCTAAACAAACGCTTTAACAGACACAACGGAAAAAGGTTTTAATAAGAAAGCCATCCTTCCCGATCCCTTTGGAATTATAGCAATTGTCATCGAACCATTGATTCACGTCTTGAAATAAGGCTGGTTTATGTTCTAATCTTGTACTAGAACGCCTGGCAACAATGAGTTTACAGCTTTAATCTAATTTATAGCTCTTCTTATAAAATACGCCTAGTGAACGAAATGAATGGTAACATCTTTCCATGTGTCTATCACTAGGCAAACAACAGAACAATTTCAATGGATAGAACGTTTTGCATATGTTCAAACAGCGTGTTTCTTTTTGTTTTGTTATTGTTGTTTGTTTGTTTGTTTGTTTTGTTAAACGTTTACAAATCTATGGCCTTTGGTGGCATACAGCTTGCGTGCTGCCGCCTAGATTTATCTGCCTGGGCAGTACGATAACTGATCAGCTAATAAGGGGTTCGTTTGTTATCCATATGAAAAGCAGCCTACTTTTCACTTTTTTGTTTTCAAGCTGTTTTCTTGATGCATGAACCACTTCTCAAATGTTCAAACAATGTCAGTTTTCAATTACATTCTGCATTTTCATATACCTTATCCAGATGAAAAGGATTTTCCTTCCTATCTTTCTTTCCACGAATGTTTCAGAAGGGTCATAATGTTCGAGAATTTTCTTTACATCCGAACCATGGCCTTGAGAAAAAGAAAATGGTTTTCCGTCAATTCTCAAAGATTATAAAGATCTATTTTCTGGGCTGAGCAGCCTGTCACGCCGGTCACTAGCATTGAAATATTCTGTGGTCGAAAGTGAGAGAGACAAATTGCACTTGGCGGACAGAGGGTGAAGATGGTAATGGAAACAGTGAAGACAATACGCGACGTTCATACTATAAAATAAGAGCGATGAAAGGAGAAACAGAACATCAAGAAGATAGCCAGTGGTAAAGAGTCTCAGATGTTAAATCTGTGTGCCAAAAGAAGCATAAATAATGATATTAATTCTACCGTTTCATGATAGACAAACACATTATGCAGAAAATGAAATTTTATAGGAGAGGGAAAAAAAACCTTAAATTAGTTATGTGCCGCAATACATTTGATGTTTTGCCTACCTAAACATTTCATGTGAACAGTTCTTCATGTCAACGACCCCAAAACCACGACAGATAGGCATAGAACAGAAAGGGCTTTCGTCCGGTATTAAAAATCCAGTTTGACTTATATTATTCTTATAACTCTAATGCATTTCCATCAACATTTTTGTCTCTTTATCTTTTATAAAGCTTAATCTGATTTCCATTTCACTCATTATGGCTTGGAAAGATATATTCTTCTAAAAACCCCAGTCTTTTCCATTATTGTAGAATTAGGTGTTTTATGTTTCAAACAGACGCTCTCAATTCTTGGTTAAATAAAATCAGTCACACAAGATAAATTGTATCGATCCTGAAATCAAATATTGGCTGTATTTCGGACAATTCTTTCTTAAACCAAAATTCCTTTACATTTTTTTTTCACACAAAAATGCAAGAAAATACTCTACAATGTTTCCAGAAACTAATCATTTGCACCAAAGGTTTCCAGACTCGTAATCACAAAATCCTTATGGCATTGGACACAACCGCTGCGTTGTGCGAAGCGCTCGCCCGCAAATTTTTGGAAAGAATCTGATTCTGCCCTCGAAGGAAGAGGAGCTGGGACGGAGAGGCCGAGCGTATGAAGCGAGTGTGAGTAGGGCTCGAGGGCGGGTGTAACTACTCCAGCGCTCGTGCTACCTAACGGACAGTAACGGTTGGGTCTGACTTAATTCAAGCGTTTTTAGTACCTTCATTTGATTGCTTTCAAGTGTTGATTGATATCGGGTACCTGTTCACCACAATGTTTTCTACTGTTTGAAAATGGTAAGTTGGTAGTGTTTTTTCTTTTTTTTTTTTTAATATATGTTTAAATGCTGTCATTTCTTCACGATGTTAAAGTGATTGTTGTTGTTGTTGTTGTTGTGTTATTGCGGATGCTGCTGCTGTTGTTGTTATTTCTCCTCATTAATGTTCTTTTTTCTCATTGAAAAAAACTACCTTTCTTTTGCTTTTTTTTTTTTACAACCACTGTTTCTCTTATTCTTCTGCATTCATTTCTTAATCAATTTATTTCTCTTCTTTCCAAAATTGTCCTTTCTATTGGGTGTTTTCTGCTCTCTCTGTCTTTCCTTCTTCTTTTCGTTTTCGCCTTGTTCATATATCATTCTTCCTCTTTATCTAATTCTTCATCCACTTTTTCTTCCTCTTCTTTCTTTCTCGCTTATTCTTCTTCCCCTCTCTCTTCTTCGTCATCCTCTTCTTTCTTTCCTTTTTATTCTACCGAATTTTCCTCTTATTCTGAAGCAATTCCATTAATAACTGTCTTCATTCATCCTTTTATATGTATTTGTTTTAAGCATTTGTAATCTAATTTTCTATTTCATTTGAACGCATGCTCAAAAGTATATGTGTGATGAAAGAAACCTGCTAAATTTTATCAAATATGTGGATGACGTTTGTTTTGGGCTGTGTGTTTCTGTTACAAGGATTATTATAAGGCATTCTTCAGCATCGTTAAAAATCTCCATGTAGAAAGTGGCCGGGTATTCTTAAAGCAAATGTCGAAACAGTGTTGTCAACTAAATCTTGTAACAATATACATACAGTTCACCATGGAAGCAAGGTTACAGATAACTCCTAACAAGATTTGCTTAACTTTCAAGTACTATTTTTCAAGCCCCTGGCAATAAGGTACCGACCCTAAATAAACAAATAGAAGATAATATGATAAGTGAAAATGCCGTACATCTGCAATTTTTGATGATTTCATGAGCTAAGGGTGGAATTTAAAAACAAAACCGTAATCTATGCTAGAGGTTTAGAATCTAAAGCGCTCAGAGACTGTAATCGATGCTAAAATATTATTTTGAGTCTGTGCTGCAGAGAAAATACGCGCTATGTAAATGGTCTCTCTTTTCATATTATCAAGCTGGATAGAAATGGAGATGACATAAGTATTAACATGAAGTACTTTATTTAACTGAATCAATGGTCTGCTTACAATATATCTATTCGTGATCGATTTCGGTCTTTCTCTGTTTAATCAATCCATGGCCTTGGATACCAATGAATAGACGCAACCAAGATAAATCTTGTGTAGCTTTGAAAATTGACATTTTAGGTTGTAATGCGATGTAAGAAAAGCCCGGATAAACCACGAACAGTTAATCAAGCTTATAATACTTATTGATACGAAGTTTGTAGGCTCAGTATAAGATGCAGATCGGCTTTCTGATAGTTAAAGTTAACAAGTCAGTTGGGTTGTTAGCTTGAAAAATGCCCGACAATGGAATGGGATGTTGCATAAGAGAATATCATCATCAATAACGTGAATAAACTTTATATATAAATTGTTTACTGTAGGCAATATCATTGCTGAATATTTTTAGGAAACTATCAAAGAGAATTTTTAAAATGTCATTTAGGCAGTCAATGCTCATTCTCTCCTGATTCAGGTCGGTATTAAAATGAACATAGCACTGCTATTCAGCTTTTTAAAGTTAATTTTAAAAAGGGAAATGGATTGAGATCCTCCTACATTCGGTGATTTTCGTAAGTGGACTAGCTCACCGCAGTAGATATTGCCCCAAAGAAGCATGATAGTGATTGATAATACAGAATTTAAGCATCAAGGAACAATGAAGTTATTCCAGAGTCCATGTGGACAAGGGAAAAATGCATTCATCTAAAACAGGTAAAGAGCGCATTTCTAAGAGCCTCCACCCAGATGGGTTTTTAAGACACAGATTAAAAAATTAACAATAACCTGGGTCTCTGGTTGAGACTGGGCAAAAGTTTTCTTGTATTGTTAGGGCAGGAAAAACACCATCTTCAGTTATGGAACGATCGCTACATCACTGTTTTCCTCAGCTGAAATGCAGAAATTTTCGGGAAAACCCATGAATGCTCTCCTTATCCAAACTCTCATTATTTTCATCAGTGGGTGGCAGATCGATTTTTGGGTGAACATGCCAATTAAGTGGTTAAAAAGTTTTCGACTGATACTTTTTCTCTAAGATGGCTCTGGATTCAGATATGTTGTTGTACGCCCACCAAATCCTTGTGGGATCATTTCAGATCGAAGCTGACAAAGCAGCGAATGTTAGCCAATACTCCCCCTTCCCCTCTCTTCCCCTGTCCCCTCCCCACCTCCCCAACAACCCCCCCCCTCAACTTTGCCCCTGGTTTAATCCCCCCCTCCCCCCCCCCCCCAGATTCGT
>JBCEWB010751686.1:0-16733 GCA_039654565.1 Peronia peronii | reverse complement strand
TAGCATCTTTCAAGAATAAATGAAAACATGTCATTTTTGACCCAAATTGATGATTTTCTACCCGCGAGCCCCCTTAAGTCACACTTTTGACATCCAGCATGTACTTGGGCATAAGGAAAAAAACCAAGATCATTTTACAACTGGCTATCATATTCGTACATATTGTCATATTTTTGGGAGTAAGTGGTGTTTCAAAGCATAGATCCACTTACATATCATTCAAGACAAATGGGTACATGATTGGCTACGTTAGATTCAGTGAGCGTCGTTTCTCCTTACATATAGATCTATATTTAGTTTTTCATTTGCATTTATAGATATCTTATAAATGTACATCCAAAAAGTCGGAACTTGCGATCGATGTTATCTGGCTCAGTACAATTTCTTGCAAGGGCTGAGTGGGACAACCACTATCATATGACAATTCCTGATTTACTTGGGCCAGAATTAAATGATGCAATTTTATTAATCCTCAAATTGCTCCGCCTGCTGAAAGAACAGGATTATATCAAACTTTGCATATCTCTGAGTCTCCACCATTTCTAACCAGAGCATAAGTTTTCGAGACTTTCACCGACATCATATGAGATACAGCATGATGAAATCAGACTCTCATCAAAGTTTGAGCATATGGAGTTATTGGTACCACTGTGAAGATCATTCATTTCCCTTTTTGTGGGTGAAAAAATGTTTTCTTCTACCTTAAATAGCAGTTAAGATATTGCCAATTAAACACAAGTGGGGTGACCTGTTGCTGCAGCTGAATTTAGTGAGAAAATGGCCGATCACTTTTGTTAATCCTTATTAGGCTATTCCACAAAATTACAATTTTTTTTTGCTTTTACTCAATCTATTTTTTTTTTAAATTAACCCTGAAATGCATTTTTTGATTGATAGAGATGAATTCTGTAAAGAAAAAAAAATAGCACTAAAAATACTTCGGTTGCCTCAGTTTGACGAGCACCTGATTTCATATGTCACATCTCATATTAAATATTTGTTTCAGGGACTACTTTCATGATATTCCCACTAGCTGGACTCTCCTGCCTTTAATTAAAGTGTTGTCCCTCCCTGTATGAATGTAAACATGTCCAGACAGTGTCGAATCACAGAGAAAAAAAAATATATTTGAAGGGAGATTTTGGTGAGGGGTAACGTTAACTAGAGGCCTCTAGGACCATCATCTGTCAATGCATGAAGAAACCATTATTAATAGAATATATCATTCATTGATCTCACAAAGGGGCATTCAAGTATACAGCTCAAAATCGAACTAGCACCACATAATAAATCCTCTTCGTATAATCCTCTGACCATGTGATCATGCTCCATAAACAATGAATGGGGACTTCTTTCATTCACATGTGACATCTGTAAGTTCTAACTCCAGCTATAGTTCTTTGTGGACATAATTTTTTTTTTAATTGTTTGGTCCATTATCAGTGAAGATTACTGGCATTCAGTCAGATCAGCCCAAGTAAATCACTAGATGATCCAAACTTTTTTTAGACAAAAGATAGACGGATAGAATTAAGATAGTTTTTTTGTGATGACATCGCTCGTAAAATGACTCTCAGTGTTAACTCTCCAGTCAGAAAACTGGAGATGGAACAGGAAGCGGACGATATTTTACTCAGGGCACATTCATGTTTTTAATGACGAATCACATGGAATCATATATGATTAAAATGTGACAAGAGATGTATTGTGCATAATTTGTTTTCAGTGATAATATTGTTTGATGCCATGTATGTTAATATTTTTGTTTTTCAAACAAAATTTCTTTTTCATATGAATCCATCCTGGCACGTCTGTGGCTCAATCTCTACTTCACATGACAGCGTAAGTGTGCCTGCAGTTAAATACAAATAATATTAGTTATTCGGTGCTCCAGCGGATAAAATTAAAATGATTTATCTGTTATGGGATATGGGATTAAAATTTGCAAGTGTTTACAATTACATCAGCTGATTGACTGTTTTAAAGATGTTATGGAGATCTAGACAAAAAAAACAAAAAAAACATTGTAAACCTTAAGAAAGAAGTAGTTCGTGTGACTGAATTATTTTCATGTTTGTCTTCCCTTTATGCTGTATTTGTTCTAGTTTATTTGTTATGTACAGCTCAAACAACCAAAGTGTGCAGAATGTCATTTGTCTTTCACTAGGTGCGTCTGTTAATACTGATTTGATATAGATGTAGATGTTGAAAATATTGACATGAAACTGTATGTAGAACATGGATGGACAATTTATGTTGAACCATCAAGTCATGAACCAATTTACTAACTGATAGTTCTTTTCATTTTTTATAGTACATGCAATATATGATGAATGCTCTTTCACAGGTTAATTGGTTTGGCCTTTTCCTGTGCTCTTGGTGTTACTTTTCTGGTCTTAGCATGTGCCCTGCCACAGTACAAGTAAGCTGCTTTGTTATATCTGGGAATATTGTTTCATAAATATCTGATTCTGGTTCGACATCAATTTCTGATTCTGTATGTATGTGAATAACGGTAAGGTCACCGCATGGTAGCTGATATGTCCAAATTTTGATGATGTTTCATGTTACCACTGAATATCAACACATATTTAAAATAATCATTCTTTTTTATTTTGAATTATTGCTGTTACTGTTATTATTAATTATTATTATTATTTTAGTAACTTTTTTGTTTTCACCACAGATCTAACTTTCTGAAATTACTGGTATATTTGAAAATGATGAAAATAGCAGCAAGTTTAATTTTTTAACATACCATTCAATTCCTCAGCAATTGGTGGCCCATGTTTGTCCTTTTCTTCTACTTCCTGTCACCATTACCAACAGTTGTGGCTCGAAGATTGTCCAACAACTATGATTCGTCTAGCAGTGCATGCATAGAGCTCTGTATTTTTCTGACCACGGGTGTTGTGATTTCATCAATCGGGCTTCCTGTTGTGCTTGCTCACGTAGAAGTTGTAAGTCAGATACTTCTCCTTTTTTTTCAGACCTGCCTACTCTTCTGAATGTTTCTGCTTTTCGATGCTTATTGCCACCTTTACAACAAGTCTGTTTAAATTATAATTTTTGCATAAAGGGGAAAAAAAAGAAATGCAGTATTAAACCATGCTGATGGGCAGCACATGGCTTAGCTGTTGGCTGCCAGTTTGGCATTTCTATGACTAAAATCAGAAACTTTGATTTTTTTTTTTTCCCACCTGAATGTTTTGAGACAAACAGCATTTTGGCTGTTCAAAAAAATATTTTGGTCATGCAATCTGGAAACAAAAAAAAGAACAAATAACGAACCGAAAAGAAGTGTAATTCCTTTCAGATATAAAATGAAAGTATGCCATGCAGTTTATCATTTCAGAGAAAAAGAAGCAGAGAATCTTTGTGCTGAGCCAGTTCTCGCACACTTATGAAAAAATGTCTTTCCATTGATGGAATGCTGACAGTGGCTCCGTGCGAATTCACATGCACTGTCTGCCCTTAATTTGACATTCTTAATTTGTTTTAGATCAGTAGCAGTTTTTACAGATTCAGTCTAGACATTTAGAGAATCCAGATGTAGTATAATGTGCATACCTGCCAACCCTACAGAAAAAGTCGGTAGTCTACCGACTTCCCTTTCTCCTGATTTAAACAAAAAATAATTTTTAAAAAAAAAAGGCGAAATCTGTAACCAGCCGTCCGCTAGGCCTAAGCCTCAATTGTTACTGTGGTTAGTGTAAAGGCGATAACGCTCGTCGCAAGTGTCCGGTCTTGTAGAGGGTGGTCTAGGCGATCATCGCGCATTTCAACTCAGTATCCCACGCCGTTAATATAAATTCCTGCATTCGGACGAATTCGGAAATTTTATACTAGTTTTTACACATTTTATGCTTTGGCGTAAATCTGAATGCCGCCTGAGTATAGTTTTCACTCACAGTCCACCAAGAAAACTGCATTCTCTCATTTGTTGCTATGGCAGTGGTCCTGCCTGTCACCGTTGCCAAGGCCTGTGTCTGTAGGCCAATAGTACATGATGTAGCCTTGTCCGGACATGTAGTGTTATGCGTTACACCCCGCCCGTCCCGCCCTCACACTAAATGGTCGTTCACATGCGCCCGTCATTCATGATCCGATCATCGCTTGGCCCACGATCGCTCATGTAGTTTCCTTTTGAACTCAAATCTTTGATTATTTGTGATGTCCCATCCTGCCCCACATTTTATGTTTTCACATTCAGTCCACATGTTGCCCAACACGATGTACATTCATCCTGGGATCTTTTACTCACAAGTCTGGGCGGATGCCGACGACCTGCTTAGCTTACAAATACATGTCTTTACGCGTACGTCATCGGACAGAAGATGACAGTCTGCCCATAAAGTGCATCATCATGTTCGCCTTACTGGTCATGTCTGTTTACGTGAGAGAGATGAAAAGATTGAGTCTCGGCGATTCCGACATAATTTTGGTGTGAAATTTGACCGGCCTATCATTCTCTTCGAATGTCCCTGCCAGCACTCGTGATGGTCTCACTCACGGGCTATTTTCTGTCCATGAAATGGCTATTATACCTACTTCTTTTTGTGATAGCTAAGATTATGATATTTTAGACCCTGTGTATTTATATAGATGCATGTCCTTTTGTGTTTTGTTGCTTAAATTGAGGGATGATGTTAGAATATGTGACCTACAGATTTTTTACCTCACCTGCAGATTTTTTGGCAATATTTTGGCCCAAACTACAGAATTTTATTTTGGCAATGTTGGCAGGTATGAATGTGCTTCTAGAGTTGTTCTAGATGTCTCATTTGATTTTCCTTCATCTTTTTTTTTTCTTCTTCTCGTGTGCAGGATATTCTTGCTTAGAATTTCTCAGTTGAAGAAAATTATTATTGTTATTATATATTCCATGAGAGCTGTTTATTTCACACTGAATCATAGATTCCTATGTTAAGCCTCAAATTCTTTTTTTTTAACTTCAAGGAGTAAAAAATCAGGTGCTTCAGAAAAAAAAAAAACAATAATGACAAATAAAAGTAAGTTTTGTCTTAGTAAAATCCAAGGATATAGTTGTCTCATTCACTTGAGTGCACCCTTACTGGCAAAAGTTGTAAAGGTAAAACTTTGACCCATTATTTTGCTGTGTTTATATTACATATAAAGTGTTGGGATCTTTTTTCTGCATAGTCTGTGAACTAGCATGAAGAGGAAGTTAATTACTGTGGAAAAATTATTGTTCCAAATTTTTGAAATCTTTGTATAAAATGATGGTATTATAAGATCCGTAACTATCATGTGAACATATGAGAACATGAGTTTATGAGTATCATTGATTTTCATTACTGATTTCATGCAATGTTAAGAACATTAAATGATGCGTGTTATTGATTTTCATCTATGGCAGATTCAATGGGGAGCCTGTGCCCTGGTGATATCTGGTAACATTGTCGTGTTCCTCACAATACTGGCCTACTTCAAAGTTTTTGGAAATGATGATGTGGAGTACAGCATGTGGTGACGTCTTCAGCACTTGCACAAGAAAGATGCATGAGAGAAACCCCATGGATTGAAATGGACATGTAGCATTGTCAGGGAAATTCATGTCTCAGCCACCAATAGTATCTTTATTATTTAAGATGAGAATGGAGCAGATAATATAAGTTTCAGACTGACAGACCATATAGATAATCATGATATTAAAGGTATTGTAGGAAAAAGAGCCGTGGAAAACGCAGAAGGAAGTTTTCTTTGATTGAAAAATTTGAGAATACAATATTATTGCTTTTAGGGCTGTAATTGTGGGAGAACACAATAAGATTTCATTCCACGGAAGCTGAAATTTCTAGATCATGAGACTTTAAATCGGCATTAAAGCCAGAAAGATTAAAATAATAATAGCAAGCCAGTTTAGGTAATTATTATAGGTTATCCATTTACCAATTCTAAAAGACATACACATACTTGGAGCTTACACTCATTTGTAGTAAGATTTTCACGTAATGTGCAAAGCTGTCCAATCTGTCGTTAGTTTTGAGGGCATAACTTATCACTTGTCTGGTATGGAATAACAAAAGAGTCGAGTCAATTATTTCATCCCCCTTAACCCCTCCGATCCCTTTAGAACTGTACGACCCAGAAGTAAACAACTTATCGTTCTGGGCCGTACAATGTATGTCCCGAAAGAAACTGAATCCCAGTTCCCATTCACCAGTTGGACGTGCGTCGTACGGCCTTTCTTTAAGCAGCTATAGCTCTTCTGTTCATAAAGTTTATGAGTTCTGGCTACAAGTTTATGAAGTCTGGAAGTGCTGAAACGTAGTACTCAGGTTTTTATACTGCTAGTGTGACTGCCATGGCTGCCGTAGGACTGTAAACATGGATCTAGATTTAGATCAAGTAGTTCCAGGCCCAGTGCAGTTGCTAGCACTTCTTTATCGTTACAAATGAAAACTATCTGGTCTTGACTAGTATAAAAGGAAAGTTCATTGTATTTGCTTTTCATAAAATATACATCTTTACATAGTTAGCTTCATTAGTTATGCTGCTATACCCAATCAAAGAACACAACCGCAAAACAAATGAAAACCCCAGCATAGACTGGAACCAGAGCCCGAATATTTAGTGTTGTAAAATTATCGAAATCCCTATGTAGCGAAGGGGTTGAAGTGCAACTGGCAAGCTGTTGAATATGGCTCTTATTCTCTTCTCATTATAACAACTGTACTCACAATTCAGTTATGTCAGTGGGGAAAGAAGTATGAAGGTGTGAAAGCTCAGAATGTTTATATTTTACCAATGTATTAAATAGTATGAAAAACGTCGTTCTGTCAACTGATGTTTTACGCTCTTTATCGCTATGATTATCTCCTCATAATTGCACTGTGTAATTAATTATTAATTATTTCTTTAGATTTTGTCAGAATGTCAGACTTTTTACTTTATGGTTGTTGCTCACTTTCATAGTTTTGGCTGGTCTGCCAACTGGTTGATTTTTTTTTTTTTTTAGTTTTTGAATGCAATATAAGTCTTGCACGACGAGTACAAAATGGATGTATAATAGTTCACGCATGTTCTTCATGAAGGCTGTTTCAGTTTGTTCAGTCTCTCATTGAGAACACAAAGTTCATAGGCTCAGTTTCTCAAATCTGACAATGTTCATTCAAGAGATCCCATGAGAGTTTTGATTGATAATCAGCATTTGAATGCTGCAACCAAAAAAAAAACAACAAAATTATGGGACCGGTATGGCTATTGTCGGAAAAATCATGGAGAAAAAAACTGATACAAGAGAGGAGTCATCCCTTGCACAATGTAGATCTAGGCAAAGTAGCCACATTCCCATTTGAAAAACTGGTGATGACAGCACTGCATAGACCTTTTTTTTTTTCTTTTTCTTTTAATCAAACTTTTTTTTTAATGTAGTAAAATCATTCCTGAACAAAATGCCAGGAAGAAGTTGTAAATTTCTGTTTACATTACTGATAGACTTAATTTTCGCCTTAATAATACTTAACTGAACTATTCCGACCAAGACAATAAAATTTTTAGACTTTTCATGAAAATAGTTTGATATCCCTGATTATATTGATCTTGTATTATTTCCCATAAAAACGAATGGGTTTTTGCAGCACCCCAGTTTTCTTACATTTTCAGTACTAGGGCTCAGAATATCATGTCATGTTTGATCATATATTGGTGAGTAAAGCAGACATAATTGACAATGTCCTCTAACTTCTGTTTTTCTACTCTGCTTCAGTAGCTTTTTGTTATCTGAGAGAAATGCTCTTTGGTAGGCCTACAGAAACATTGGTTACAACATGCAATTACAAATCACTCTGATGGTCAGAAATTCACAGGTGTCCATCATTGGCTTTACTTTGTGATTTTTAGCCTGAAAATTCAAACTACTAGCATTAAGTTGGATGGAGTATTTAACACTTTGTTTCTCAATTGAATCAAATTATGAATAAAGTCACTGACGTCTTATATACACCCAATTGTCATCAAAACCAAAGGAAATTTTGCAGTATCATTGCAGACCACTCGGGAAATGTTCAAAGTGAGAATGTGCCAGAGAATATCAAAAGCTCGAGGAACAATCAACAAAAACTGTTACAGCAACAACAAAAAAAAAAGGCAACTAAATAAAACGAACATCTGCACCATCAATTGCAAAACTCAGAATAGAATTATGCAGGATAAAAGAACATGTTTTAATCTATGTTTATATAACAGTGTTGTGTACATATCTGTAACCTGGACATTGCCTGTTTAATCCATTTTGTATATAGATGTATATGGTGTATTTATTTTGCAATGAAAGTGTATATTGGATGTTTGCTATGTTAAAGAATATCCAAGTTTTGTCATTGGTTCTGTGGCATTGGCTGGCTGTAGCATTTGAGCTCAACTAGTTGTGTGGACTTTTAATATTTTGGCTGAATCAAATTCAAATGCATTGATCATATTT
The DNA here is from genome assembly GCA_039654565.1 of Peronia peronii. Classification (NCBI taxonomy): domain Eukaryota; kingdom Metazoa; phylum Mollusca; class Gastropoda; order Systellommatophora; family Onchidiidae; genus Peronia; species Peronia peronii. The sequence continues at coordinate 8,287 of JBCEWB010751686.1, read as the reverse complement.
GCAAAAAAAGGTGAAATGCAATAACTTCAGGGTAGCCAAATACCAGATAGAAAAAAAAAACATTGTTTAGAGACATCTGCATCATTATTTCCTGATAAGCAAGGGTGTTAGGTTCTAATGGTGATTGATTTCTATCACGAGAAGAAAAATATAGCAGCAGAAAGCATTTTATTAAGACAGAAGAAAGAAATCTGAATGTCAGTCCCTTGTGTTAAGCTATCAGCAGGAGGGTTTAGTTGAGAATCATCTCAGTAACCTAACAGAACTCGATTATAGTTGTTCAGTCAGCAGCAAGCTGCATTAAATATTTGCAATTGTAAGATTCTTTGCTTTGTTTGTTTATTGTATTTTCGGTGTTTTTTTTTGTTTTTTCTTTGGTTTTTTTTTTTCGTACTCCTTCATTATCCATATGAAATACTATATATAGCATGCTTTGCTGTAAATTTTGTTGCATTGACATAGCCCATTAGTTGCAGAAGAAGTGATATGAATCAACTATATGATGTACCCTGTATGGTTAGCTATTCTTTTTTTTAGAGACTTTGAATGCAATCATAGCAGCTCGAGACTGTAATATTTGGTTTCCAGAGAAACTGGAGGGAAATTCTGTTCTTTTAATTTTATTGATATTTTCTCTATACCTCATCAAGTCTTTCTCATTTCACTTCAGTGTAAGCACATGTAAAGATTTTTAATACTGCACCATTTTTGTCCTCGCCATTTTTTTGAATGCCCACTAGCTTTGTTATATTTTATGTATTACACAGCTTCACTTAAAATCAGATAGTTCCCTTTCAGGTGGGCATTGAGATCTATATTTAAACAAGATCTTTTTTTTTTTACATTTTACTGACATGTGAGGCTCATTTCAAGTGTGCAACTCCAGGGGTTGTATGTATATTCTTTTTTTTTTTTCCAGACTTGAGATTTGTGCTTCAAGGCCTGTAGGCAAATTACTTGATTTGCACAAGGGTGGCATCCTGAAAAAAAATATATAAATTGAAATGCTCAGAGCACAGAGCTAGGAAAAGAAAATAGAAATATTTCTTGCAATTTAGTTGATAGTAAAATACGAAACGTATGATGCAACGGAATGTTATACACATTACTTAAACCATACATGGAAATGAGAATATCCAGATCAATGCATGACATAAAAACTGTGCCATGTTTAACAAGATTGAGCTGAAGATCTGATTTTGCAACTATTAATGTGTAATGTATACAATGTGTTGAGCTGTAAGTTTATGTCTGATTGCAGTCGGGAATGTTTTGGACAGATATAGGCACAGACATACATAAATGTTGAAATAGCTTTTAAAATTTCTACAATGTATTTTAAACTATTCATTTATTATTATTATAATTTTTTCTTTAAATTATTTCGCTGAAAATGCTGAAAACTGGGCACCATAGAAACATGTTATGATATAATGGTCTTAAATATTGCTTTGTAAATATTTGTGACACTTAATGAATTATTTGTAGGTTTATGATGTTCAAACACATTTCTTGAAATCTTGGTCCTCAGTTCAGTCCTATTTTTCTCTCTTTATTCTTAGTAATTATTTCATACTGATGAATGGGGTCAAGATTTTGGCTTTTCACATATTTACTAAGCACACTTTTTGTTGAAACCTACAGTCAGTTCACTTGAATCTTACTGAATATGCTTTGGTACATTGGGTATGTGGCAGCACAAATACTAAAGCCCAAATCCGAAGACTCTGTAATGTTAAGCAGAGGCGTGGGTCGATCACTGCCTTTATCAACACAGCAAGAATGGGTTGCTTAGTTCAGTCATAAGTTTCTAGATTTCCCCATCGCTATTTGGAATTTGTTCAAGATTTCACTCATTTGGCGTGAATGTTCCATAATAATTGGTTTCAGAGGTATATTATCACTATATCCTCCCCTTCCCCCTCAATCACTTTCTTACAAAATGATTACTCATTTTTTACATGCATTAATTTCCACCTAAGTTACTAAATTTTTAGCTGAGCAGATTTGAAAAAAGTTTGTTTAGTTTTCTTATTGTTTTCTTGTTGATGATGGGTATTGCACTGGATGATGATGACCCAAAGAGATGACATTTGAGAAGTTACTATGTGTACATTTATCATACTGTTAGAAGCTTTAAACTTTTTCTGTCTTTTTTTTCCCCCCAAGTGTCAAGATATTTTTTTTGTAGCAGTCAGTATACTTCAGTGGTGCACTTTCACTTTTTGTGATGTTTCTAGTCATGCATAATCTTTGTTGTAAATGACAGCAGAATATTCTGCTTGACCAAAGCAACAAAAGAAGAGAATAAACTGTATCCATTTCTCCTGTGTTTCAAATATAGAAAACTGTACAATTTCTCCAGGGAGTGGTTAAATAACAGAGATTATTCCCAATTCATCAGTCTGTATATCTGTTTACATCTTGCACTTTTGTAGAATGATATTTTATGCTCATATTGCCACCACTACAGTGTTAATCAGGTCTTCAGCTGTATTAAAGACAGTGTAGCTATGACTCCAGGAGTGCACATATTAATCATAATTCTTAGTCCCCATACGTTTCCTTTTGCATTTCAGTTAAGTAGAAACAATTTTTTAACTGGCTCTAATCTTTCATGTAAGATAAATTATTCGAGAAATTGGGATTATTTGGGATCTCAGTATCCTTGAAGCAATTGACTGAAGTAATTGCATGAAATTTTGGACACATTGTATATCTTGACTTCAAACTTGTTTTTCATCCAGTGTACGAACGTTGAACTTTAAAAATGAAACTGACAGGCAGCATGGTTTCAAGTCAATAAAATATGATAAAACTTACTATAAAAATATGGCTGTATGTTAGGTCATGGAACAGACATATTCTATTGTTAAGTGTTGCACTGCAGTATTATTTATTACAGTACGGTACTTAGAAGAAAAACTTTAAAGGATTTTGATGCCATACCATTGTTCTTGTTGCAGGCTACATAGACATAATGTAAATTTTGCGGTCGCTTAAACTTCATCGTTAGAAATAAATCCCCCACCAGCCTATTTATTTGGCAGAGTGCTTAATTATTTTTTTTTTCTCGTGATAAATTTTATGTTATTCCTGCTACATGTATTTTGTAATTTACTTGCAATATTTCTGTCTCTTTTCTTTATGTCAGTGTGCTGTTGTAAATTTGTTCTATGTCCATTTCCTTATGAATGGTGTACTAAAGTAATTGTGTACTTTGTTGCAAAGAATTCAAGGAGGATTAAAAAGATCAGTGAATCAAAACTATTTCAGTGTGATTTTTTTTATTCTCCTCTTTTTCAACAACTAGCAATGCACACTAATACATGACAGTGAAATACTTTTATCAGAAAACAAAATGTTTGAATATAAATAATCTGGAAACTCGAAAAACAAGATTTCTGGTTTCCCCTGCATGTTAAACTTGTTTACCCCTTTTAAGCTTTCCCAGTTTCTCTAATTTAGTTATTAATGTTCTGAAAAATCAACCTAGGCGCTGTCTAATCCCAGTGCCAGCTCATCTCTCTCCATGATGCTCACTGCAATCTGCACCCATTGTTATATTATAGATACAGTATTTTGCCAAAATAGCCTTAAAAAACATCACTGTTTTCAACAATTTAATGTTCTGTCAAACTGAGAAAAAAATTTCCCACAAATCAAGATAATCATTCACAACATGCATTCATTTACCAGTCCTTATTAACTCTAGACCTGCGAACCAGCCATGAAGCGAGCAGAACTCTCCGTGGCGGGCTGCGGGCCTGCCAATCTTGACAGCCGGTGATAGTGCTTCGTTTCATTTTTGACTTATGACTATTGATTCCACCCAGCTTTCTAAATGGCACAATGTAGACCTACATCAGACCTCTGACTGACTATGTGCTTCCTCAAATCCCTCCCCTAACTCCACCCTTTTTTGACACATAATACTTGAAAGTAGTTATCGGTAGAAGGGCTGTACTTACAAGTACATGTCAATTACATAGGGGTATCAAGTTGTCACCCCCTGCACACAGACCATTCTGTTACACATTCATCCATAATCCTAGCATAATTCCATGGACCAAGCCATTTCATAAAGGGGTGTACTGACGTTCATGTTATAGTATCTGAATGCAAACAGTAAGCTACCACCTCTCTGGCTATGTGAATTTCAATCATTCTTCTCAGATCAGATTGGCCAGCATTTGACTTGGCGTGACTTCAAAAACTGGTATGTAAACCAACAGATAGGCCTACATAGACTGCTTTAGCTTTCATACATGCATAATTATAGCTCACTTGTACCCTCGACAGTTTGATCACTGGTCAATGCAAAACTTGTTGAGTGGGCCATGTGGTCGGGGGTGTCTAGTTGTTATTCAAAATGGAATAGCAAAGACTAGATTCTATTTGATATTCCCCTCCGGCATCATTATTTATGTTGGATTACAGACTTTTCCAAGGTACTTGAGAGGACTTGAGTAGAATACATGGCCTCTGATTTCTGTTCTTCGTTTCCGTCCAACAGGAGATCATCATTGAGAAGTACAGGCTGTCTCATACTATTACCAACTAATATTTCCATTGAGCTGCAGCAATGCTTTCATTTAATGATAGTTTGACAAAATTGGGGTAGATAAACAGTTTTAAGTCTCAGCGAATGGCCAGAAATATCACAGAGGAGCCAGTCAGTATGTATGTATACTATCGTCACATTACTAAGCAGTGAGTCATCTGTTGTAAATATACCACCATTACATTACTTGGGTTAATACTGATGACATCTGACTCTTGACATGGCTCTCATTCTCTTTTTCGTTCTGATTTGTTTTCATTTTTTCCAGCTTAACACTAAGTACAGTACATCTATACAAGGATTTATTTTATCTTCAAAAGTAAATGAACATATGCATGCTGACAATATGTCAGCAAAAAGTTTTACTTATAAGTTATAATGACTATGAAGTCTCTTAGACTTTAAGGGCATGTGCTTCTAAAAAAAACTAATTTCACCATTTCTTAAAAAAAGACTGATTTCACATCATATCCTCTTCACTGAGTTGTTAGGATATGGCAAACAAGCAAAAAAAAATTTTTTTTATGATTATGTAATAATAATGGTGGCCATTTTGGATTGTTATCACACATTTTTCATTTGCCTAAAACCTTTTAATTTTTTTGTCAATTGTTCTGAAACTTGGCATGAAGCAACTTAGGACATATATAAATCTTTCTATCAAAGTATTTGAAATTGCTAGTCCTGTCTCTGGTGCAACTTAATGATATTTATGTATTTATTTTTCACTAACCTTCCTTATTAAAACAGCCAAAAAACAAAAATGAGTCAAGATATTACATTTTTATTCTATACAAATCTTTGTTACATGATGACTGAACAGCCTGGCAAAAGTTATCCTATTTAGACACAAAATCAAATAGTAGTAGGGATTTTTCTGCAGAAAAATAATTTTCGAGGAAATCCATGAAAAAAATCAATTTTTTTTCTCAGTATGAACTTAAAAATCAAGACAAAAACATGAAAAGGAGGCTCTCCTCACTTTCTTTTTACATGCTGACACAATCCTGTCTCATGTACAATGGGTAAAGAAGCAAATTTTCAGTTAGACCCAAATAGTGAAAATTTTGACCTTTATTTGCCCTCACATGCCCTTAAAATGGTTTCTTTTCTGATGTGATAGTATGAGCAAAGTGGCCAATACTATGAGTGCAGTAACCACGGATCATTATATAGGAATCCTATAGACTATTTTACCCTATCAAAACAAATCAAATGTAGTGCACCCAGATTAAATGTTTGGATTTACTGACCATGGACTCACAATAGTTACCATTAAATGTCATTGTCCTGACACAAAAGAGTCATGGGAAATGAATATTCTGACTCAAAATCAAGTACTCTTTTTCCCTTTCCACTGACACCAATACCCAGTATGTAGGCCTATATATACAGTCCATTACACTTGAGTCGAACCCTGATGAGTCGACTTTCAGAAGAGTTGACCTTTTCTCATGGAACGGGTCTAACTCTTCTTTATTTCACTAAAAAACTAACAAATGAATCAACATCGATTCATCCATATATTCACTGAGAGTCTATCTTTTTCTCTAGTCCTGCCCTTAGAAGATCAAAGGAAAAAGCAACACTTGAGTTGATGTAACTAATCCCGGCTTGCGGGGCACTTCATCTAAGCCCCTCCCTTCACACGACTGCACGACCGTAGGTTGTACATGTGTATAACTATAACTGTCAAATTGACTCACTATACACATACTGGACTGAATGCTCTCTCAGACTACATGATCAGAGACCGACCGTATACTATCTCCTCCTCTTTTTCACACTCTGCCATGATCTTCCCCATCTAGTCGGCGGTGCCTTGACCTTATCCCCACTTCCTCATTGCATGAGTGTGATGCAAATTCCCGTAAGAGGTTGGGAAACGTAGTGTTGGCGATCAATATGGGGAACTCCTCGGCCGCACCGTGGTTCATACGTGGACACCACCCCGAGCAGATCTCTGGGAACCAGCCTTTGTTCTTCTCATCAAGATGAACTTGCTCGCTGCAATAGAAGGTGACTAAGAAAAAAGACTGTGTGATCCCGCCACCTTCCCCCCTGTCCCCTTATAGCTCGTAGTTTGGCTGATTAGACCTTCACTGCGGCCAGAATGAGAACAGTGAAGTGCTGCACCTTCCTCGCCCCTGCTCATAGATAGACTCATTGCATGCAACGTTTAGACCAAACAGTATACAGTGTATTTGCTAACACATGAACATGTAGTGTTTTATAACATGAAGCGGTGGGAGAAGTGGTGGAAGGAGATGAAGTGCATGTAGCGATCACGTTGCATTGAATGACCAAGAGGAAGGGCTGAGAGTGGTGCAGTGGACATTGTCAGGTAACATGACAGTGAAATTTGCACAGCAGACCGGTGACAACAGGTGTCGATAATCTGTTATAATTCAACCAAAGAATAGGTAGATCTCACTTAAAATGAATGCAAGAGATCAAGTTTGATACTCAAGGAAAGAGGGCATAAGGGGAAGTAACCATTACAATGCTGGTAAAGTGGTCATTCAAAATTAGTAGTGCCCATTTTTGATTTTCTAGTCTTTTGTGAGATATGGATGAGTCGAACAACGGATGAGTCAATCTTATTTTTACTTCCCCACTGACATCGACTCATCAGTAGTCCACTGTATAGAGAAGACTTGACATATGATTCATAATATCTCGCCACACTATAAGCATTTACCTTTGTTTATCTACATAATTAAATAGTGTCTCTAGATCAACATATACATGTATATTAATAAATTTGTTGTTGTTGACCTACGGTTGTGTAAAATTAGCATCAACATTCTCTACATTTATGCAGTTAATTCATCATATTTCTGTTTCCCTGGATAATTATGAGGGAGGGGCAGCTGGTGGTACAACAGCAGGAACAGGGGCCCCTATCTTATATGAGGCATCCAGTTGGCGGGGTCTCTGTAAAGGATGAGCCAGCAACTTAGCACCGCTGTTTAGTATAGGTGTGTACTTTGACTCTTCAAATATGTAAGACATGCCATTGTGGTCCAGGTCACACAGCACATGAAATATTTCCTGCAGAAAGAGAATGAAATGAGGTTGAGCAAAACATCAGTGGTAGTCATATTTTTTTATCATTTATATAAAATATGTAACTATAGCATAAGTGCCTCAATCACTGATATATAACTTTATCCTATAATGTACATTTATACTATATTAGGGATTCCCAAGCAGAGGGGTCGCAAAGCCCTGACAAGAGGGTTGCGTATCCATGCTAGGAATGGCTTGGGATAAAATTACTTTCAACTCATCAATTACATATTTGTTTTGTTTCAGTGCAAAAAATGTGTGTTACAGTGGTTAAAAGTCATTAAATGACACTGGGGCTGTCTGTATGCATGCCTGTGAGTGTCTATGCCTGTGTGAATGTGCATGTTTGTCTGCAAGTGCATGTATGTGTCTGTACTACCAAATATGTGGGTGTATGTTCGTGCACGTATGCTTGATAGTAGGGAGTCTATTTCAAGCTTTTGGGAAAGGGGTAACGAGTGCAAAAATATGGGGAACAACAGTATTGCATTAATAAATTAATGATGTTCATATACATATGTAAGACATAATACTGCTTTCCAAAACTATATATGAGAAAAATGCCATTGCTGTCTTTTTAAGGCCAAGGTCGGCAGTGAAAGCCAAAATCCACATTTTTTAGTTGAGCATTCTTTTAACACTATAAATGTG